>JAHZNC010002357.1:0-69373 GCA_027744095.1 Zhuqinia jingwanae | reverse complement strand
GAGACGGTAGAAGAACGAAGAAAAGCGGCTAGGGAAATTTACGATAATTTTATAATGAAAGAATTGCTTTCGCATACACATGTAAGGAGAACTCGCAGAGAATAATATTCTTGCGATATACATATATGTTTGCACATACATGCCTGTATAAAATGAATTTTTATGTTTAAATGAAATTGTTACTTAACTTTGTTTTTTTTCTCTTCTTCTCCTTTCCTTTCTTGGATTCTTGGATTCCAATAGAATTTCACAAAAGAAGCTGTAGACCATGTTCAAAAACATTTAATTAAGAGTGATGTCCCTCAAAATCTTTTCGAGGTGAGAAACTCATATGGTGATACGTATAAGTATAAATATAACATGTATATAAGAGGATTGATGAGGATGGCATTGCTTGGAGAAAAAAAGAAGCTTTTTCATGATCATGATAATAATTTGGGGTTGAGCATCAAAAAGTCAAAGTTTTCTTTCTCTCTGGATTTTTTTTTAGCCGTATATCGATGAAATTTTCAATTATTTACGGAGCGATCCCTTTAGGCAATTTCTTGAAAGGTTCGTAGAATGTACTTTTTTTATACAAATTAATTAGTTTTTTTTGTTTGGAAAGATGAAGCTAAAACTAAATTACCTTGCCTTGTTTTTAGTGACAAATGTACTCGGTTTTGTCAATGGAAAAATTTGGAGCTAAATATTTCCGTAAGAAAAATACGCAAAAAAAGAAAGAAAATAAAGTGTTATTTTATGCTTGTTACTTTTTAAAATGTCACAGCTATACAAAAACAGTAACATACCAATGTTCTTTTTCCCCATTTGTGTGTAAAAATAAAACTGCAGTTGACAATGAATGACTTCAGTGTTCATCGTATTATTGGGCGTGGTGGTTTCGGCGAGGTGTACGGATGTCGGAAAGCAGACACGGGGAAAATGTATGCAATGAAATGTCTGGACAAGAAGCGCATAAAAATGAAACAAGGAGAAACCCTTGCTCTCAATGAAAGAATCATGCTCTCTCTAGTCAGCACGGGGGTAAGTACACTTACACTTCTTTTTTATCCTTTTAATTATTTAACTAAAATGTAAGCCACACACATAGAAAAAGACTAAGAGAGAGAGAGAGACCGAGAGAGATAGGACCAGTATGGTGGCGGGCACAAATAACGTAACATCAAACCCACATCATCATCATGCATACTGGGGTTTCACATCTCTCTCGGTCTCTCTCTCTCTCTTTCGTTCTTCACATTATTTTCCTGTGTGGTAAAAAAGGAGAGTAAAGTGCTTGTTGGCAGTTCATCTACTTTTTTAGTGTTGCTGTTGCTAGTTGTAAGGCAATCCGTTGTTGTTATTGTTTTAGCCTTTTTACTATATTGTACAGAGAGAATAAAAGTTGAAGGTAAAATAAAAGTAAAAAAGAAAGATTGCATGTGTAGGTAGGTATATGTATGTATTGTACATTAAGTTGATGATATAGCAACGTTGTAAAGAAGTAGTTTGAAATACTTTCTTTTTTCCCCTTTGTCAAACCCCTTTTAGTCAAAGAGGTCATTTTATATTCTAGTACAGCCTTTTCCTAAATCTCTCCCGGGGGAAAGTTTTTGTTACCACAATAGTAGTAATGTACTTGAGGAGCGTGTAAATTGAGTGCTTATGACTGAAAAGCTTTCACTTGACTTGTTGAAATAATAATACCTGTACCACTCCAAACAAGAAAATCCTCCGCACGTACATGCATTCACATACTTATTTCAGTTTGACTGAAAATTAAAACATCCGGACGGGCGGATATACCGTGAAATGGCATAGTTATCACGTAGCACTATATATTCGCCAATTCTCGCATCACTTGTTAATAAAGCTTGTAAAAGATACTACAAGGAAAATTGGAAAACTCTTTAGAAAATCGACCTCGATCACGTTTTTAGCTTGACCGGAGCTTGTAGCGCTGAATGATTTTAGCAATTTTTTTATCCTAAAAGTCTTTTCTCTCTTTTTTTATGTGTGTGTGCATCTTGACTCTAACTAGTTTTCATTATTGCTTTTTGGGGTAAAATGAATAGAAAAAAAATCGGTTGGGATGGATGTTTAGGATTGCAATCTTTTTTTCGCTGGGGTTTCACAGTTTCCGAGTATTTATTCTTTTCCACAGTCCAAGTACACACACTGTGTGTGACACACACATACTATATGCCTATTTGACACAATAAAAAATCTATTTGGTTTCATCACCACTCTTTATCCTGTAGCTCACGACGAGCAACACAAGTGCTTTGTTTTCCACTTACCTTTCTATATGGGAATATGTAACTTGTCTGCTTGCAGGTACTGCATCCATAACTGTATAGTATATATGAGTCATGTATGTATGTATGTAAAGCTGTGTAAAAAAGTGTACATGTACAATGTACACGCAACGCAGTAAAACAAGCACCGTGTTTTGTAAAACATTGATGAATACATGCATGCATTTTATTACTTTCTACATATTCTACAATGGACGGTTAGACAAGGCGTCTTTTTGGTAGTGTCAAGTTGTAAATTTAATGTGCTTAATTTAACAGCAACTTTTCTCTCTACTTGTTCTGTAATCATCTTATATTACAAAACTACAACAAAAGCAGCAATAGTACTAGTAGTAGTAGTAGTAGTAGCAATAGAGAGTAAACCCATCTAGTTTTAACAAAACAAAGCCCTATTTTGTTCCTTTTCATCTTTGTTTTCTCCCTCTTTCCCTACTACTACTGCTGCTACCCTTTCCATGTCATGTGATATGACCCTGAAATGCTATGCCTGTATATTTTAGTCGGCTATTAACTATTAATGCGGCTTTATACTACCACCTAGCATCATTCATAATTAATGTCGTTGTATACATAATTACCCATCATCATCATCATCAACATCATGCAGCTTCTGCTGCTGCTGTTATGTTTTTTTTTTGTTAAATTTGCATCCACGCTCAAATAAAATGGTTGGCTTTGAAGGAAAATACGCCTCGTTCCATATGTGTAGCATGTAGATTTATGTTTGTAGAATATTAACAATATATGTTCCATTGTTAGTTTAACTAAACGCGGTAAGATAACAAGATGTCTATAAAGGAATCCGTACAATAACAACAGCGACAGCAACACCAGCACAGGTGTAAAATGATAATGACTGTGAATAAAGCACAACAAAACAAAGCCAGAAAAGAGCAAACAAATAAAAAAAGGAATATAAAAAAGGGTGTTTTTTGTGTTTGACGTTTTAATGTCTTTTTTGTGTTGTTCTTCTTCTTCTTTTTTATTATTCGTTTCTTTTCATTGTTTTCAAATCTGGTTTCTATTTTATGGTTGAATTGTTGTTGTTGTTGTTGTTGCTAATATTTTTTTTATTACTATGCAGGCGGACTGTCCTTTTATTGTATGCATGACATATGCCTTTCACACCACGGACAAACTGTGTTTCATCCTCGACTTGATGAATGGCGGTGACCTCCACTACCACCTGTCGCAACACGGAGTATTTAACGAGGTGGAGATGCGCTTTTATGCGGCGGAAGTCATTCTTGGTAAGCTAGTAATGATATAAAATTATATATAGCAATGTATAATATGATGAACTAAGTTAGAAACGAAAGTAAACTTACACACACACACACACACACATGCCACACAGTTAAACCCCAGTTTTGATAAATACACACTTTATTTCACATGCCACACAGTTAAAATTTATTATTATTTTGTAAGTGTAACGTAAATATATCGAATTGGTAGACAAGCTATGTGTATGCTTTCACTTAAAACCACAGAAACTTTACCAAGAACCCATACAACAACGTTGTTGAACCGGAGCTTTTTTTAATCGTTTACACACGGTATGGATAAATTGCAAACACTTTTCTTGTAACTTGTCATCTTGTCTGGCGGTGATGAAGACGATAAGGATGGCTGTCTGTCTGTGTGTACATAATAATAATATACATACATGGTATTATGCATTTTCACAAGTGGTTTGGTAAAAACTGTGGGTATTTATGAATGAGAGTGTGTGCAAATGAATTGGTTAATGAGTACTGTTGCTATTATTTGTCTCTTATTATCTTGTAATGTTTTTTGCAGGACTTGAGCACATGCACAAGCGCTACATAGTTTATCGAGATTTAAAGCCTGCTAACATTCTTCTTGATGAGCACGGTCACGTTCGAATATCGGACTTAGGATTGGCTTGCGATTTCTCCAAGAAAAAACCTCACGCCAGCGTGTATGGCCCCAAAATCAATAAAATATCTATATGTACCTTATAATTATTATCCATCATATATATTATGTATGCTGTCGTTGAGAAATTTGTAGAGAATCTTTTTAATTGCCAGAGAGAGAGATGCCGATGCGATGCTGTTGTAAAGAGAAAGTATGGAAAAAATGTAGGGAAAGTTTAATTAGTATTTTGTTGATTTTGCAGAGGAACTCATGGTTACATGGCTCCTGAGGTGTTGTCTAAAGGAACTGCCTATGACTCAAGTGCAGACTGGTTCTCATTTGGTTGTATGCTTTATAAACTTCTTAAAGGACATAGTCCCTTCAGACAACATAAAACTAAAGACAAACATGAAATTGATCGGATGACCTTAACCATGGTATGTTAGCAAAAAAAAAATATTTTTTTGGGGAGAGGGGGTTTGAATAAAGACTTGTAAAAGAAGAAAAAAGAAGATTGATAGCTTTTATCTCGTAATTTCAGAATGTGGAGTTACCTGAATCATTCTCAACCGAATTGAGGTCGTTGCTGGAAGGCCTCCTTCAGAGAGACGTAGACAAACGATTAGGCTGTAAAGGAAGGGGGTAAGCAAAAATCTTCATGGAAGTAGATGCATAATGTATAAATATAAGTTGGCATGCATAGTATCATGACAACAACATTGCCAACTTGGCAGGTCATTATCATTAAGTGTGTGGGCAAGGCTTGATTTAATTTGAAAATGTGCATTTTTTGCAATGTTTTTAGAGCGGAAGAAGTGAAAGAGCACCCGTTTTTCAAAGGTTTAGACTGGCAATTAGTTTACCTTCAAAAATATCCACCACCGCTCATTCCTCCCCGTGGTGAAGTGAACGCCGCGGACGCTTTTGACATAGGTTCCTTTGATGAAGAAGATACTAAAGGAATAAAGGTAAGCAAGTGTGTGGTGTTGGTGTTTGTGTAAATTAAAGGGGAATTCCTGGAAATATTCCGTGTGGATACACGTTAGTGAAACCAAGTGTCTTCTTCTCCTCCTGCAATTAATAAGTTATTTAACAAGGCATTTCGTTGTGTTTGTTCTTGTATGAAACCTGAAGTTGCTGGAGTCCGACCAGGATCTGTATAAGAATTTTCCCCTAGTGATTTCGGAGCGATGGCAGGCAGAAATAGCAGAAACCGTTTTTGATACTGTGAATACCGAGGCTGATAAAATAGAACAGAAGAAACGAGCTAAGCACAAGCAAAAATATGATGCTGATGAGAAAGAATCCGACTGCATTTTGCATGGCTATGTGAAAAAATTAGGAGGTCCTTTTGCATCAGCGTGGCAGACGAGATACGCCAAGCTTTACCCTAACAGGTAATGTGAGATTATAATATGATGATAATAATTATACCTTTCTTCTTGGAGTCAACTAATGTCTGATTTGTAATTCTAACGTTTGACATGAACTGTCAGTCATTTTGGGCTTTCACAAAATAAAATGCTGAAAATGCATTGAAGTTGGAGATTTTCACTAACATTGTTGTTATAATTGATGGATTTCACATTTACAGACTAGAACTTCATCCAGACTCTGGAAGTACAAAACCCGAGTTAGTATTTATGGACTGTGTTGAAGAAGTCGGTGGAGATTTAGTAACTGTCAAGAATGAGCAGTCTGTTTTAATAAAAATGAAAGATCAGAATAAAGTCGTCATGACGAGCGCGGTAAGTATATACTTTAAATTATCTTCATATGTGAATATACGTAGACCCGAATTTCAAAAAACTATTATTCTATTGTCATTTTTTTTTTCATTTCAGGACGAGATAGGTTTAAATGAATGGGCAACATCGTTACGAACCGCTCATAAAAACTCGCTTGAACTCCTTAGTAGTATGGCTCGCAAGGCTGGCAAAATTTACGGAGCAGAAATTGATAGTAACTCTAAGAATTCTCCGGTCGTTAATCGTTCTGCCAATGGTGGGACTAATTAGCTAGCACTGCTACTCCACAAAGCAAGACATCATTACTATAACTACTGTAATATTTGTTGGATGTTTTTCAAAAAAAAAAAAAAAATATATATATATACACATAAATATAGCGATAAAAAAATATTATTTCTTTCTTCTAAGCAGAGTAAAAAACAACGTTGTTCTACTAAGCATATTACGTAATATATATATACAGATACAGACATAGCATATATGTATACATACGTAAATCTATATATCTATTTAGCTTTTATGAATGCACACCTATACATACATATATTATACTACGTCTTTACCTCTATCCATCAATATACCTACGACAGAACGGGAGGAAATGAAATGTTATAATTTGTCTCTTTTTCTTATTATTATAATGTACTTTAACTGTAGAAATCACATGATTGGTCGTTGATCATTAATTAGAACAATATACCTGTTATGCTTGTCCTGAAATTTTAGCATAAAAATATTGTATCTCCCTCGTTTATTTTTAAAAAAAATTAAAGCAAAACATATATATATATATATATATATCATGTTATTACTACAACTCAACAATAGTAAAAGAAAACTTAAAATTACCATTTTGAAAAAGCTTTACTTTTATCTCAGTTTCGGTTTCTCATACCACATACAACCAGAAAGGAATGAATTTTTTATTCTCACTTTTTGTTGTTGAAATTTCAATGTTATTTTTGTTTATATTTGTGTAATATTTGAAATACCTATGGCATAACAATAATAATAGTATTTGCAGCGTGTCAAACGCTGCAAACAAAAAAAGTAATAATATTCCTGATGAATCTATAGATGTTTGTTGAATATAATAGTATTGTGTTATTGTTTATAAATAAGAATCTCTTATTGAGTGCTAGTCATTATGTGCCAGTCAACTGTTCACAAAGAAACTGTGCAAGTTGAAGTGGAGACATTTTCATGTGGAGACAGTGACGTTTAATTTTTTTTATTGAGTTATAGCAAGTTATTTGTGCATAAAAAAAATATGTACATTAGTTGGATGGACTGTGAGATGAAAAGACGGGAAAATTTTTTATGGTACAGAGTGGCTTGAATTATAAGCACTGACATTATTGGTTGGTTAAAATGGTCAAGCAATGATGTTCATTTCTGTTAGGTTTCTTTTTTTTATATAGAAAACAAGCAGGAAAGAAATAGAAAGAGAGCAAAAAAGTGGATACTAACTTGCTAAACAAATAGTAAAAGAAAAATACCTATAATTATTCTCCGTCAGCAACATATCCGGTGGTGTAACCTTATTCATATACTGTACATTTTTGAAGAAAAGAAAGTATGTAGAACCCTTTATATATTGAAAGAAAAAAAGAAAGAAATTAACTCGGTTCATTTATTATATAGCTTTCGTGATATTTGTAACGTTGTTTTGATGATGGTTATATATTTGTTATTATAATTAATTATTGACAACAAAAAATTCAACTGAAGAAGCTATCTACTACTACTACTACTACTACTTCATAAAAAAAATAAATATTACACTGAAAATTACATGTACTCGTGCACGGTATTATATTATTATTATTATTTGTGGTTATTATTTAGCAAAACAATATCGTATGTAATAAATATTATTAATAGATGCGAATCATAAGTTAATAACAGTAATAATAATAATAATAATAAAATATTAATCAACAATCATTAGTGCTACAATGAATTATTTGTGTATTTTAAAGAATTGTAAATGATAAGAATAATAATAAAAAGCCTTTCACCAAAAAAGGCTCTTCTGTGTATTCTTTAATAGTAACATAATATTGATTGTATGGTTACATTTGTTATGATAAAACTTAAACATACGTTACAATTAGTATTATTATTATTATTGGACCCATCTTCTCTCAGTGATCTACATAATAATAATACAACAACAATTACTACCTATGTATATAATTACATAATTACATACATACATACCTTAATGTAATATAAAAATATATATTATTTCACACAAAATAATGTAGATTTTGTAGCAGATATACAATACTGAAAATTATTATTATTATTCTTACTATTATACGAATTTGCTACGAACAACGCATAAATATTAATTGTAATTTATTGATAATAATAAACAGTTATTATTATTGATACATTTCATATTGCATTAATATTAAACGTCAAGGTTTATAATATTATGTATACATTATATCCACTATCACTACACTATACATTCTTAATGAATTAGCTAAATAAGTTGATATGAATGAAATTATATACAATACTACAATATTTAAATGTACACACATACACAAACTATAGAAGAAAAAAAAATTAAATAAATGAATGAAAAGGAAAAGATACTCCTTGCACTGTGTTTTACGCTGAACAAGATGTTGAAAATGAAGCTTGATAATTTTTATCGTTCATACGATTATTCTTATTATTAACATTGTTATACATTATCATCATTATTGTGTTGGTAAAACTAGGTTATAAATTGTATGGGTATCATTATTGTTATTCTTTATTTTAGTATTTAATTCAATCAGTGATTACCGTAGTTTTACATGCCGTAAAAAACTAGGACGTTCGCAAAAAAAAATCACACTTGAAAAAAATGTATAATATAAATGTACAATACACGCCACACGCACCAATCCTATCTAACCTAACTACGCAATATAATTATTATTATTAATTAGCCATACAAATAAATGCAATGCTTTATCTGTTGAGAATGAAGATGAACACTGTAAAGAAACCAGTGTTAATTTACAAATTTTTTTTAATTTGGAAAACAGGACACACTTTGTGACAGGAATCGGCTTACTTGTTCAGTTAAAACTCGGTGATTCAATCAAGTTAAAAAACATATAAATTGATGATACGTACGTAGAGAACGATTATATAAATGGGAGAATAGGGCTAAAAAAAGTTATTAAGAAATGTGCCAACAACAATACAAAAACAGCAATGATTATATTAAAACATGGTGTCTACATCTTCTTTATTCTTCTTATTACAATTATTGTTACTGTAATAATAATAATAATAATAATATAATAATAATAATGGTTATACAAACTACTACAATCATAATATATTATTGTAATACGTAATTTCGTATAAAATGATGACGTTAATGACTGTTTGGTTTTATTGTAAATCTAATTGTTACTGCTAACTATATATATATTAATAATACATAATGATTGTCAACATAACAATATATTATGTACCATAACATTACAGTAAATAAAAAAATTAAAAAAATGTTTGTATCTAAAGTGGTAATAATATAATATAATATATTTTACCTGTGACGATTATGCATTGACGGAAGGACAAGAAAAATGCGTCTTTTTTGTTATAATTTAATTATACATGTATTAATGGCCATCATCGTTATTATTATAATTAAGGAGCAAAAATATAAACATTTATAGAGAATTTGTTTCGTTGATTGTGTACTAATTATTATTGTTATTATTGTACATTATGTTCTTATTGCTGAACGAAGAGGATTTTTACTAGAGATTCCAAAACATTGTAGCTTTTAGTGATATACTTGATTCATTCTGTCAAAGAAAGTATATAGATTTAAAAATAATATATAAATATGATATGATGAAATGTGTGTGTATGAAAAAGATAATACAAAAAAGATGTTGAACTTGGACAGGATCCTTTTCTGTATTTGAGCTAATGTCTCAATTTATTTTCATACTTGCATATCTAGATGTAACCCTGCAAAAATCATTTTACATTTAAATTATCATTATGTATAAAGTTGTGCAACGCTGCGGAATTAGAAATGCAAAATATGCATATATTATGCATCTATGACTCATTTGAGATCTACACAGTTTCATTTTAAGTAGTAGACAGACATGCTTGTAAATCAGAAAATGATTTTGAGAATTGAAGAACAGCATAAAAATTCACTTATTTAAATGAGTACAACATTTTTGCATCATATTATGTTTGACATTACATCATAAAGCCGTACCAAATGGTTTTTGAACATAATTCAACAACGACAGCGTGCAACTGTAGATTTTTGAACAAGCACTTGTTACGTACCTATACCTATGTACCATATTTATGTACATTTCCCTTTGTTAAGATGCATGTCTATGGATGGTAATTCACTTTCAATATCACTGAGACGAGATTGGACCTTCCTTTTGTCGTCAATATTTTACTTTTACATCGTATCATCCGCAAACCATCAGATTCATTCGTCTCAAATGCAGGGTGAAAAATGTCAGGGTTCTTTCAGTCAAGCCTTGTACACATTAAGATTGATAGTGTCATTAGTCATTAATTTCCTATAAATCTCCAACTCATCCGTCACCCAGATTTTCAGTACCATAAAATTAAAACAACAATATCATAATACCTATTTATGTATGGATGTAAGTATAACCAATGTGTACACATACACATTTGAAAAATGTTTTGCACCTTTTCATGAAGCGGAACAAAACTAACGCGCTTGACGCTTGACTTCCTTTGTTCACTTTTTTTTGTTTTTGCTGTAGCGTGATTTTTGCTGTCTGTGTGTTGTTATGTAACAACAAGAGCATACTCTCGACTCTCACCCACGAGGCAGCCTAGCCCTTGACTTGTACTACACAAGTTGTATACCAACAATACACACATCTTCTTCTATGAAAATGAATGTTTCAACGAACACCTCAAGCTCATCGTTTGCACGGACTGATTAGATCGCCTATTAAAATTTGCATCACAAATTGTGATTCACAATTAGTTATACATAATATATTGTTATAATTATTATAAATCTAGTTTCCAACTTCTAGAATATTAAAAAAAAATATTAAAATAATGTTTAAAACAACTATAGCTCGTTTTGAAAACCGCTTTAGATAAATTGAGTCATAAAATGGTGGATAAAAACACGCAAATTTTCAAAAATTGGCTCTTACTCCTGACAAGGTTGAACAACTATGTCGAAGTATATTACCTATGTATTTTAAGTGCATATAGGTATGTGAAATGTATGAAATAATTTATTAAAGCAAAATGTATTAGTTCTAATCTGCACTATCATGCGTGCAGGCGGATGAACAGACTTAAGAACATATAACATTTTATAACGTTTTACTAATTAATAACCGTTACAATTAATGTAATAGCTATTGTAATGTTTCGCGTGAGTCACGGCCATGATTAAATTTGCGCGTGTGTGTGCACCTATTCACGATTGAATTGGTAGGTCAGCATTCAATGTACAGCGCTCGTCTAGTCATACATGCTAAATTACATGATTTAAGCTTTTTCAATTTTTAACAAAAATCAACAACGGATATGAAGTTACTGGTATAATTTATAATTTATATGAAGAGAGCAACCATATTCATAAAATAAAATGCATATAAATAAGCAGCCGAACGAGCCCTAGCTTGGATGGATAGTTTATGCGATAGTTATGTCCGACAGTAATCCGTTCGGTCACTTGTTTACAACTTTGTAGTTATTGTAACGTGGCATAATGTGTGTCAAGTATCGGATAAAATGAACATTAAATGCAATAAATAATGATTAAACATCCTCCGGATACACTTTCGAGCTCACCTCGAGAACCATTTTTGAATTTGAAACCAACCCGGGGAACTTCGTTCGAACCCAAAACCTTGGGATTTATTTTCGAATTCCACCTCGGGTGCATGATATGCTCCATGATATGCTGCATTAGTAATCTGCTGGTGAATATATCCCTACGTAGTACATTTTCAGCTCTAAATTCACATTTTTTAACAGTGAGGATGCGTGCCCATGGGAATTGGACAGGGTATGTGGCTACCTGCACAGGGATTACAGATGGTGACGTAGTCTTTAATACTCGAAACAGAATTCCAAAATTCCTTTTAGTTTTTGAGGTAATCGCGTGACATACGGACGGATGGCCGGACAGGCAGACAGAGCATTCGTATTTGGTGACGTAGTCTTTAATACTCGAAACAGAATTCCAAAATTCCTTTTAGTTTTTGAGGTAATCGCGTGACATACGGACGGATGGCCGGACAGGCAGACAGAGCATTCGTATAAACTATTGTTCCGAGCCTTTCGGGCTCGTTCGGTTACCTATTGAATAAAAAAATTCAATAAATCGGAATACATATAGTCAAATAATTAAAATGGTAATTTGCATTACATGAAGGGCCGACGGGGTAGTACAAACACCACATCCCACTCCCACCATACTTTGGTTCAATATATTGACAAGGAATTTAATAAGATATGCAAAATTAGTTTGATAGCGTTAGACGTGATGATGGATGATGCTTTTGTTAAAACAGCTTTGCGTTTTTTAGGGGTTACTCATCAATCAGACAACCGAAACCTTTCTGCTGTTCGTAACATAGGTAGTTCATATTATGTTCTTTACGATGATGATGATGATCTTCATCATTATTATGATCATTGCTGTGATATTAGCAGACTTTCTCTTTTGATTATTAGGTGTATTAAATTAAATTATTGAACGTGATATTATGTGGAATGCATACACAGTCACTATGATATTATTATTAGCGCTACCATACATTGTACATGTTCACCTATCTATTATTATTCACGTGTCGCCTTTATCTTAAAAATACAGTGGAATTAAAGCATATTTGTATGCTACATGCACCAGTGATTTTCCACTTTGTTGACGGTCATCACCTACTACATCATATCATTCATCAAAATCACATCCCAAGAATTCCTATGCATGCATGATTTTATTTTATTGTATTTTAATCTGGGATTGTTTGGAATGTGATAATGAGAAAATCATACCTCTGCAAAGTAAATATAATGAGAAGGACTTTGCGCTTTACTAACTGTAATGGTCTCAATTTAAAAAATAATACTCCATGACATAATACTACTTACTAATGTACATATTGTAGAGAGAGGGAAGGGCTCAACAAAAAATTCCTTTTCGTACACATAACCATCATCATCATCAAATCATACCATGCCAATTTATCTTCTGTTGTGCATCTCTCGTCGTTGTTGGATGGAGACTTTGGTTTAATAATTTTGCAGTCCATATACCAGACATTGCACACCCATTTTCTCCTCTTGATTTTCACAGCACGTCGCACTCTCTGCAAAAAAAATAAGCAAAAGTGACTGGCGTCACCGTCATCCATCACCACCGAACACAGCTAAAAGTGTGACAGTACGTATTGCATACACGTACCTATATATGTATGTATATTCAATATACAAACAATTTTGTATTTAAACCGTGACTTAATTAACAAAAATTATCTTGACTAACATCAGCCATCGCTTTTTTAATGACGCCACACAGCAACACAGTATAAGAGTGGTAATAGTCGTAGTAGTAGCGATGTCGTTTGATGATGTGATACCGTTTGACCAACCTAAAAAAAACTTTTTTTGTTGGTCTATGCATTTATTTTAACAGCATTCATATTTCATATTACTCTCTCTGACTGAACAGATCATCATCATAACATTAGACGTCGTGTTAAACAACTAAACGGCACAACGACAATGAAAAATAGCATGTTATAAGCGGAAACAATGCTTTAGTACACAATTTTTGCAGATAATGAAAACAATTCGAAAGGCGTATTTTGTTGTTGTTTTTGTAATATTGCCAATTTGCAATGACAAAAGGAAACATTACAGTTTACCAGTATTCACCAGTTTTCTTCGCAATATCGCACTCGGGGATTGGATGATGAGTAGTCGAGTACAACAGAGGAATCCATCCAACCAATAAAACCTTGTCTTTCGTCTTTCACATTCATTAGAGCTGCAACACTTTATCAAACATCTTAAAGCATATATCATCATCATACATATATTATTACGGTCACCCAAAGGATATATAGTATTAAATTTGGAGTGTTAATCTGTAGTTTATATACATTCGTTCACGTTCTATCTGTATCAGAAAATTATAAGTAATAATACTTTATGCCGTCAAAATCAATCAAAAGTATGTTCATCGAATCATGAAAAATAATACTTAAACGTCTAAATTACTCAAAAGTTTGCTTAGAAATATATGAAAAACGGTTAGTGTGAATTGAAAACTATCCATCATTCAGGATGACCGTACTTTAATTTTATACGAGAGTTTATATATATTTATCATCATAATCATCATCATCATCATCATTATCATATTGTTTTTTTTCCTTGTGAAGTTTACCTGTGCTTTTTTTATCTTTTTTTTTATCACACAGTCACCGTCCTTCCTTAACATTTTTTATCGATATCATTATCATTCTACCTTCCTTTTTTCCTTTAAACTTGGCTTACATTTATTTGTACTGCATTTATTGTTTAATCAAACGCAGCACAGCAAAACATGCTGTAATTGTTCCGCCTTCTTAATCTCTCAACTTGCGTGGTTTTTTTGCATGCTGTTGAAGTTTTTTAACGCCTATTATTGTTATTATTTATTATTATTGTAGATTTTTCTGTTCTTTTATTACCTTCACTTGCATCTTGTATAAGTCACCGCATATAAGCGCCATCCAACAATGATTATTATTATGCAGTGATTGTACTGTATTTAGTACACGGTGAAATTTGTCTACAGGTTGCATATAGTTCACTTTTTTTTTTACATATTTTTTGTTTTACGCGAAACAGCCGTTCTATTCCTTCGAGTCGAGTCTCGAGACTCTCTGCTTTTTTACTCTTTCTAAATTACATAGCTGTCATGCTATAAATCATGTATCATTTCATACCGGCAGTTATTTTTTTGTTGGTAGGTATTGTTCTTGTGATGTGTGTGCTAGTTACCAAAGTTACTTGAATGAATCCAAGTGAAGTGCCAGCACACCAGACCAGATTGTCTTTTTTTTAGTGTCAAACCAAGAGACCACAATAATAAAGAAGAAGTGAGGGGATTGAAACGATTGTGCTTCCATTTTCAAAGAAAATGTGAAGTATGAAGAGGTTCTGAAGACTTGAAGATTTTGTGATTCAACATGTGTGCAGAATATATCGAAGTCAACAAACCAATGTGAACACAAAACCATAGTTCTGTTCTGTACCAAATGAATAAAAAAACTTTCTAAGATATATCCTTCTTCTTTTTATAAAGTCACTTCTTGGTTATCTTGAAACCCAAGCAAACCTGTCTGTGGTATTGTGCACAAGGGTTGCCATTGTTGTGTTGTGGTTACATTTTTAAGGGCCCGTTCACATGCCATGTTACCTTATCATCGTCTATCTTCAAGGTACACAGGCAGAGAGAAGAGAACTTTCTTGTTCTTTGTTTCATGAATTACCTCAATGTTCATAAATTCATAAATACAAGACACTAGTAGTGGCAGTCAAGTTAATCGCCATCAAACAGTACCACCGCATCTTTAGTTTAGCAAATGTAGCAAAAAGAGAACCGCAGCAAGTCAGTCAGTCAGAGACAGTTCAAGAGATAGTGCAGATTGCAGAGATGAAGCAGATGTAGTAGATGTATAGCAAACAGAGAAATATACCTAGAATTGAGAATTGAGCCAGCTGTCATTTGTAAATATACCTGCTGCTGGTTAGCAGACTTCTTGGTGGTTGGTTGATGTTTGTTGTGGTGTGCGATAATCCTTTGGGTAGATGAATATGAGAGATATGCGAGAATGTGATTAGTGAATCTCTAAAAGTGATTACAGTCATTGTTGATGATGATGGTTCTGGTATGAAATGAATGTAAATGAAACAACGTAAGGTAATTCAATAGGAAAATGAAATGGACTTGCCTTCTTCTGTCTGACTCTGATTGTGAGATGCATAATAAGTTATTATAAGTAAAAGCATACATATACCATTTATTATTGCGTATAGATAGATGTAATGTAAGTATATAGATTCGTTTTAGAGTTCAACATTCAACAATGCAGTTTTGCTCGTAAAGGTATTTTGCTGCTGCTGCTGTTGTTCTCTGGTTGTTGTTGTAGTAGTATCGGCTGAGTTGAGGTTGTTGGTTGAAGCAAATAGAGAATAGAGAGAAAGGAGGAATGCACGCAAATGATTATAATATATATTTTCAGCGAATATATTTTTGCTTGTGTTGTCGTGTGTTCCTTCGTTCAGTATGAGTGTGTGTGTTTGTGTTAGTGTGTTATATGGTTGTATCATACAACTTGTATGTATACATTGATAAAAAAGAAAAGGTCTTTTTGATTGCCTATTTTTTAAAAACCTGTGGTTGTTGAATGGAAGTGTTGTTGGTATGGTATGCTGTGTACTATAATGTGCTGAAGCTGCCGTTGTTTGTGTGAAATTAAATAACAACATACCATCACATCAACACCATAACCAGTCAGAATCAGAAAAAAAATAGGATAGACAGGCAGGCTGGCGGAATAGGAAGAAAAAGGTAATCAATAATAATAAAAATAAAAATAGAATATAACAGTTGGTCTATGGTCTCGGGTTGTTGCTTGGCGACAACGGCAGAGTGGTGCACGTCAAAACAATAATAATATGGTCATATTTTGAATATGACGTAATCTTTCTTTGTGAAAGATACCTTTTTGAAGTTGGTGAAATAGTGCAGGAGGACAGGAGGAGTCGTCAGCAGGTGTTGAATCTTATTCACATTTGTCATAGTCATATAGCAGTTGTTGTGGTTATTCCGGAAAAAATATCAATATCAATCAATAGCTCAGGTGTTGTTTTGTTTTGTATACTACGCACAACAAAAGGTGAGGTTTTCAAGTTTAAAATATGGCGACTCCTATTGTTTTTTTTTTTAATTTGTTTTTTTTAATTTTGGAAAGTACATTGGAACAAGTTAGATTGGGTATTTTGGATCTTGTATTAGTGGGGTCAGGTGTTAGTTCTATATAGGATTTGCTCCAATGCAAGTTTGTGTTTGAAGAAGACATACCTATACATTTTTATTTTATTCCGATATCTTTAATCTGTTATTTTTTGTTCTACATTCCGTATAATACTCAGAAGAATTGGTGGTGTGGGAAGGTTTTACTGAGGTAATCTAATCTTGCCCTTTCCGAGGTACACTGACACTAGATATATAGGAATGGAGCATTAGAAATAATTAAGTTTTACCCCCTTGTGTCCGAACAAAGGGTATATTTCCAAAGGAACATTTAGTTAGTTAGTAAAGGAGTAATTGAAAATAACAAATTGTCCAGCTGAGATCTTTATTTTGATGTATTTATTTTTGCTGCTTAGTAGATTTTTTCAACTAACTTGATTTCCTTTAAAAGTTAAAAACTTGATTGATGGAGGGAGAAGGTTGAGGTTATGTGCTTTCTAGCACCAGTTATTATACGAACACGAACGAACGCCATATTGAACATAATGTTATTTGAAGTTGAGATCGATACGTAATTATCCCTTCCTGTGTATAGTTCCAGTTTCTTTTGACACAGTACCACCTAAACGTCAAATTTGTTGATTATACAAATCACTTTTAATTTTCATGTTAAATACAAATTTGATGCCTAAAATGCTGTTAATCTCTTAAATTGACTATTGCAAGATAATTACTGACTTTATTACCAATATCTTCATGTTGGGTGTATTATTATTAATTGGTTTTACAGGTCCCTGTTTCTCTATCTTATTAACGGAAGCTACTAAACTTATAAGTCGTGAATTTACAAGAGAAGGTATCCACTGAGAAGGTGAAACCTCAAGTTCCACGATGGGCAGTTCTGATTTAGAATTGCAAGTAAATCTCCAATAGCGATTGCAGTTTGTGATAACGTTATTTATTGAAAATACAATCCTATTGGTACTGGAAAAGACAGCATGATGAGTTCTCGAGAGCCCAACGTGGAGGTAAAGTTTCTCAAATATTTAAATTGATTTTTAAAATGGTGCATAGCATGTTCACGGTTCATTACTCAGCGCCGTACTTTTAATTTTTTTTTGTGAACAGAGTCTGGTGCAGATTTTCCGCTGTTTCATCTGCATGGAAAATCTGAGGGACGCTAGAATGTGTCCCCATTGCTCGAAGTTATGTTGTAATCATTGCATTCGTCGTTGGCTCACGGAAACTCGTGCTCAATGTCCCCACTGCAGGGCAAATTTGCGTGTCAATGAAGTGGTGATTTGTCGGTGGGCTGAGGAAGTACATCAACAACTGGATTCATTACAGCAGTCAATGCCTGCAAAGACTATGAGTGCTTCGGCACCTACAGGAGAATCCGAGCTAGAAAAGTGTTCTGCACATCAGAAAGAAGAGCTTTCTATGTATGAGTATCGAAATGGATTGAGTAGCGGTCAAAATTCCACTACTTGAAAATTGGTCTTGCATTGGTTTTTAATTTGCATTAATAATTTTTCACAGATTGGATGCTCAACTCAAGACAAAACTAGCTATGCTTGTGAATCAGAAAGGACATTTAACCCGGAAGTCGGAGGACATAGAATGTTTGTTGCGTGAGGTATTCCTAGTTTTCTAGACTTTCCAACCTTTCTGAACACGTTCCCCGAATTCGGCGCTGTGTTAGGCAGTCCCTTATTATTATTCTTGATTTTTTTTGAAAACTTTTAGATCGAGCATAAGCTAAGTTCGGGATGTAAAAGTGATTTGATTCGTCAAAGTACCAAGATTTTGAAGGCCATTCAGGATACTATTTCTAAAAGCACGTTTGCGTTGGCCCCCGTTTTACCTGATTTTCAAAGGTAAAAATTATATCAAAGTCAATTTCACTTATTTTAACGTTTGCTGCTCGCTCGCTATGCTAGTATGTTGATGCTGATTTTCTTCCTTTTAGCGAACTTGTTCCAAACTATGATAGTAAGACTTTCGTCATTCGTGGATTTTCATTCCTTCGCCGCAAGGGCGACCCATTTTACTCTGATCCACTTTCAATTAACGGACTTGATTGGCGTCTGAAGGTTTACCCAGATGGGAATGGAGTTGTGCGCGGCTCATTCTTATCAGTATTTTTGGAACTTTCCAGTGGACCCCCAGAGGCAGCGAAGTAAGGAACCGTATTTATATGTACGCCTTTGAATTGTTTCTTTAACAAGAACTAATATTTTGATTTGCTATTGCAGGTATGAATATCGAATCGAAATGATTTATCAGATCTCAAACGATTCCTCAAAGAACATGATGAGAGAGTTTGCATCTGACTTTGAGGTTGGTGAATGCTGGGGATATAATCGTTTCTTTCGGCTGGATTTATTAGAGACTGAAGGATTCTTGGATAGAGCCAATGATAGTATTAAGTTACGGTGAGTTTTTTTGCCGGCACAAATTGTATACCAAAGTGCTATGGGAAAATCCGAGAAATGTATTTGTATTTATAATGACACTGTTTATTATGTTTTCAGTTTTGATGTCCGTCCTCCATCCTACTATCAAAAGTGCAAGGACTTAAATTGGTACATAACTAATCTTCAAGCCATGAATCGCTGCAAATCCCGTGATTCTGAAAGTGTTAGAGTACCTCGTCGGCGCAATTTAGTGAGAGCTCCTGTGAATGATTTGACTAGTCCCAGTCCACGCAGAAATACACCTACACAATCGCAATCTCATCCATCTCGAGAAGGTCGTCATTCGGAGCAGGATGGGTCTTCAGATACTGGCTCTGGGTCTGATACGTCTGTGGATTCAGAGGTGAATAGATTTGCATATTCTAATTGAAAATGTTTGTCATATCAGATTTATTGTTTGCAATAAAATGTACTCACTGATACAAATTTCGTTATTAGGTGGAAGTAAGCTCTGCAGTTGGCAATGTGGATGGAAACAATTGTGATTTAGAGGATCTAAGTTTTGCGATCTCTGAATCTGTTCGAATTGGGGAAGAACTAGGAGCACCCTGGAACCCAGAGTCAAATTTGGAAGCTAATGAGTACGACAATGAGAATAATAATACCTGCTTGCCTAACCATTATATTTTTGTATACACCATTAACTAAAAATTATGCTTTTTCCTTTCCTTATCACAAAAGCTCATAATATTAAATTGAATTTACAATCAAATACAAAATATTTAATGTCACTAATGTGCTTCGTAGTGAATTAGATACATATCTTCCCAATTCCTTACCTTCTTCCTACCACCTTTAAAATTATGTCTATCCAGAAATGTCTAGATCCTGGAAAATGTACTAATATTCGCTAGTTTCGGTGGATTCATATGAATAAAGGGAATCCGGTAGTATGAATTATTTTGCCGAAAATAATTAGTAAAAATCCTAAAAAAAAAGATCATTGGGAAACCCATTTATTTGATTTCCTAGCAATGACTTTTTGTCCGTAGTAACCCATTAAGCGAAATGACAAGATAACAAACAATTACTTTACGATATTTAAACACACATGTTCTTCCAAAAATTATTGCTAGATGGTTTGAATTATCTTTGTAATACTTCCTACATCTTTGAATTCATGACGTGTGAGCAAGATCCCATCAACCAGTCTATGCATATGCACGTTTTGCGCTTGTCTCAAAGATAGAATACTTTTCTTTCTCTCTTTTCTATTTTTCAATCTGTCTAGACCAAAATTTCCTAATTTTGTGTCATCTTGTTTCAAAAAGCTCAGAACGAACTAGGGCTCCATTCTTGTAGGCTTCTTTTTTTTTAAATAGGCACAGTTATTCCTGAAAGCTTGGCTTTTTCCGAGCATACATCTCATGGAATGATTTGTTACTTGTAGACTTGGAGCCAGCGGTGGGACATCATCCGAAAACTCTTCCACCTTGATATCACCTGCAGCTATCTTTGCCGAACTCTTTAAAGGCTACGTGATGGATGACAATACGATTCAAATTCTTGATGATATTACTTCTGGAGCAGCAAGTGATGTAATCGCCAGCGGTAGAAATGCTTCTGGTCAATCTACAAGTGCTCAAGGAGGAGCAGGCGCAAACAACGGAGACAATGGCGGGGATTCTGCGGATGTGGACACCAATGTCCTACCTGAAGTCATAGTTGAACACAATCATCCCACATCAGGCGGGGCTAGTGGTGGATCTGTTGCAGGAGATTCTGTTCAACGGTTGTAAAGTGAGTAAAGAGTGTGTATGATGATCAGTGAGCTTATTTATATGAAAGTTGGTATTGAAAATTAAAACCTATCGTCTATCTTAAACGCGAAGATCTTTTCATTGCAGCCGCAGGTAAAACTTTTAAGTATGTATATATATATCTAATCAGCAATGCTACAAATTTGCGAGTGTCATGCCACCTACATAGGATATTGGGTTACATGCGATTAGATAGTTACAACAATTAGATAATTATAAGTACCCTTTACTGAGGAAAAAACTTGTATTACGGATTATTCAGTTATGGCCATAAATACATATATCTTACACCCATACCCTGACCAGTATTGTAGGGATATTATTAAAATAGCGTTGGCCAACGCTATGTAATAAGCTAGCGCGGAACAGGCAGCTAATGTCAACTGTACATTGCACTTTCAGATGTCACTTTGGTTGTCGTTTTTTCAACGATAATCACATCTTACACATATGCGGATAAAAAAAATCCTTAAAATTAAACCTATAAATAAATATTATTTCCTTTCATGTAACTTCGGTATCTTATGTAGGTAGGTGGCAACTCTGTAAGTTTATGAATATGCGGATTCAGAATAAAGTTGTATCTGCGGGGGCTAAAAGTACCTAGCATGTTAGCACTATAAATTAGCAGGGTAGCCACACAAAAAAACAAAAAGACTAAAACCATTAACCAGCAACTCATAGTAATTTACTGCCCGAAGTTGTTCAACAATTATTTAATGCAAGCAAATGTGTCTCGGCAAATGCCCCAGCATATAATACACACTAAATCAAAGGTATATTTCTAGCAATCAATCAGATAAGGAAAATATGTAAATAAGTTATGCTACTACCCGTGTTAAGTTCCAACATCTAAATCTATTGTGTAATGATGTTGACCACTACCAAACTTTGGAAAGTAAAAGCCTACTTGTTGTAGTTGAAGTTATTTTGTTTGTATAAAGTTATTATGAGAGGCCATCTGTAAAATTTTCAATACCACAAGTTCTGTGTCACGTATAAAATGGGTGTATTATTGTTTTCCATTCACTGATCATTGTACACAACATAAAATAATTGTTATATGAATAAGTAACACTTTAAGTATTCAAAGCGTCGATGAAGAAAATGAGTTTCCTGTACTGTACTATGATAGAGAAAGAATGCGCTATGATATTCTCTTGAACGAATAACTTAGTTCTCGTTTCTTCTTTATTGGTGAAAAAATGCTAGCTCAGCTAAATGTGATGTTTCTTTTATTATTAATGCAACCAATTTCTCTGATTCTCAATTTTTTAAAGTTTCGTTGTATACTATTTCACTTTACTACACATTACGGATTTGTCTTCTAGGTAATTTATTGTGTTTACCTAGACAATGTAATTTATAGAATAATTGTTACAGATGTCGCTTTATGTTTGGGGATTGTAGCTATTTATAAAAAAAGACTTTGTAAATTGTAAAGAGGTAAAGTAAAGGTAAAGTATTGCTTTAATTTTGTAAAAAAAAAAGAAGTTTGGTGTTGAGTAGGTTTTTGCCAGTGATGGTATGTTTAATTTGGTATTCAAGTTTGTCAAATAAATTCAATTTAAAAGTGGAATTTTGATCAATTTAACCTTTATATCTCTCACTGCCTCCTGATGACACTTACTACAAGAATGTACCAAAAAATTAGGTTTATGACATGTATGTATGTACTATGTACGTTGTTTAAAAAAATGTAGACACTGGATTTTAATGCTTACTCAGAATCGTCCCAAATTCCATCTGATCTGTAAGCACTTAACTAACTTCCGTTTCTTGTTTCAAAGACTGAGCGTTCTTCAGTTGAATTCCAAAAAAAAAATGTGTTAAATTGTAAGTCAGTTTATTATGGTGTTACTTATTATCATTTTCTCGTAATAGTTTATAGTGCTGAACACACACATACACACCCGCCAGCTAATACTCCCATTTATTATTATGACAGGAGGTATATTTTTAAAATTTGAAAACAATTGTGCATAATGAAAACTTTTTTGATATTGATAGGATAACCTTCCGCATTCATGTAAATGGTTTTAAATGCATAAATAAAGAGAAATTCTGGAAATAACTGGTCATTATATTAATCATTTTTCATAGCATCATCACCTTTATTTCGATCAGCATATTATAAATTTTTACATCATGTTTTTAATAAATCTGCAGAGATCCTTCGTAACCAATTCGATAAAGAAAAAAATTAATAATCATCAACCTTCTCAATCGAGTTTTTTCTTTCAAAACTACCAGCTACATACACATATAATCATAATATTTATAAATGGTACAGTTAAATTCTAAATAATATTAATTTTTAAAATAATTATAACTACAATTTAATATTATTAATCATGTATTTATTCACGTATAAAACATTTTTAAAGCCTAGAAAAAACACCGAAAATTCCCGGTAACAAACTTGTTTCCTCTTTTCTCAAATAATGACAAGCTTCAGGTTTCCGTCCTCTCTGCTCACGCGCAAANACACCGAAAATTCCCGGTAACAAACTTGTTTCCTCTTTTCTCAAATAATGACAAGCTTCAGGTTTCCGTCCTCTCTGCTCACGCGCAAAATAAATTCTACATTAATATACTGCAGCAACAATAATTAAAAGTTCTCTAGGACCGGACCAACTACGTTTGTTATTAGAACAATTAATTGAATTAGTAATCGTTACCTCTCATTACTGCTTCTTCTCCCTCATCCACAAATACACAATAACATATTTTTTTAATCCAGCAATAAAAATCAATAATAACTATTGCAAGATTTATTCATATATATTTTTTTTTAATTAATTAATCATGTAATTAGTCGTTCAACGTAAAGTTTTTTTAAATATTAAATCATTACCGGTTTCTGCCTCGTTTCAATTTTATTTGCTCGCTTCGTACGTATATTTTATGATATATAATCCTCGTCATCGTTCCTATATAAATTCAATTCCTTCGACATTGAAACTACAAAATTGTTATTCTACTACCTATGTTACATACTATGTGTGTGATTTTTTTTACCTTGGAGCGTTTCCTCTATTTAACTGAAACTATTAATCTAAATCTAAAAGAAATTGTATAAGTGTGTGGTGTGTATTAACGCTTACTACATGAAAATGCTCGCTTCTATATTGTCTAACTCTTTTTTTTTTATTGTGTGTAAATCATGAGTAGAATGGTAACGAGAATATATATATACATAAAACACGAAACTTAACCTACCGTTAAAAATAGTAACTATAAAAAAATTATTTCATACATTTACCACGCCAGTTTTGCGCTTGCACCGTAGATATTAAAAACAATCAAGGCCTTTTTTTGGGAACCGAGAAATTAAAAGACTTAACCATTTTGTTACAGACAGATTTTCACTCTGATGCTCAACGGAAAAAAATTTGGAGATTTGAATAAAAAAAAAACTTTTTTGTCCTCTTTTGGTGGTTGG
Source organism: Zhuqinia jingwanae (assembly GCA_027744095.1). Lineage (NCBI taxonomy): Eukaryota > Metazoa > Arthropoda > Collembola > Entomobryomorpha > Paronellidae > Zhuqinia > Zhuqinia jingwanae. Next base: position 44,721 of record JAHZNC010002357.1, on the reverse strand, counting down.
TATAAAAATAGACAAGAGTATTAAATTATGAAATATTAAACCTCATTTAAAATGTTGACTGACTGAGTATACATCTATATTCCATTGTAACAAATTGTATTGTATTTTAGATTTTTTTTATTGAAGGGCCTGAATGATTCTTCAAGATTGATTATTGAACAACATGAGACATCATCATCATCAAGAAAGAACAGAAAGTATTTATTGTTACAATAGTTTGTCCACAGATATTATATATATATATATATTGCAATTATAGCAGTAAATAATTGGTGCATTTATCAGTCTAGCGTATATATACGAAGTATGATAAAATAGAGCGAAACAGTAATTTAACTTTTTTTTTTGTTCCTGAAGTTTATCATTTATAGTTGTTTGCTTTAGAAGATATGTTTCTGTAAAGAATTTGGCATTGTTATTGTTTATGTAAAAAAATTAATTGAAAGTTTTAAGCGACGGTCTGCAAACAATTACAACATCTTAAACTCTTCTTCTTACAACTTACAACATTACTAACTAGAATATTCATACACAATACTAGTAATAATAGTTAATTAATAATAATAATCCTCATTTTTCAGCGTTTTGTTTTTGTGCACCGTTTGATCAAGTGTCTTATAAAAAATTACATTACACCTTGGATAATTCAAAATTTACCAAAAAGTTACAAAATGCTTTGACTTTTCAAGTACTTTACAAAATCATTACATGGATCATTATCAGCATCGAACTTTGTAGTAAATGCAAAGTACTTTTAAATATGTAGCTACTAACTAACATTCTAGAATAAACTCCAATTTAAATTTTCTTTAAGCGAACTCCACCGACCAAGCAGTCATATACATCTCTGTACTTTACTCTTTGCATTATTAGAAACAGGTCGGTAGTAATTTTCTTGTGTAAAAAAAATTATTGTTACTATTTGATCAATGTTAATCAGGTATATAAGCAGTATATTCGCTAATAGCCAGAATAATAATATACACAATTCAGCAATGATATTAATTATATTGCTACAATTCTTATCGCAACTGCCACTAATCCTTCTTCATAAATATCACTACTACTTCAATAATAATAATAATAATAATAACAATTAAAGAAAATATATTGGAAAACAGTTTCAGATAATTTTAAAATGCCTATTTATGTAAAATTATATTGTTTCTTATTCACTGTTTATCAATATTTCTGCTTAACTACACGTAGCAGGCGCAAAAATCACGATACAGAAGGCAACGCGCTCATATTTATAGTTTATTATTATTAATGCAACAGTTCTAGTTTGATAAGGCATTTTTTTTGTAAATGAGTATTGTTTATTATTATTATTTTCACATTATCCAATAATTGTAATTATAGTAGCAGTGGTGATGATGACAAAGCAGAGCGAACAACAACGTTTATATAGGCACTTGGCATTACAGGCAAGCATTTTTCCAATAGCAAATATCATAATAATTTTTATAACCAACAAACTAGCCATTTATTTTTGTAGCGAAATATGAACTATTAGCTTGATGCACAGCAATTTTTCAATTTTTATTATTTTTTTCCTTAGAAGTATTTTTAGTCTGTATAGCGTGAAGAATACAGTATAGCAAATTGTATATTATAGTATATAGATAGATAGATATATTGATATATGTAGATGTTCATGTAACAAACAATACAAGAAATGTTTAGTGTCGTCATCATAATAGTAAATTTACGATGTACGGCATATTTTTATAATTTGTTTAATAGCAGTATGTATTAGCATTAATCTAAAAGTAACGTAACTTCAAATATTATTAAAATGGTTGTAATTTCAGCCTAAAAGGTCTTCAATGTTTGCAGAAGGGATAGATCCAGTAATATTATTACTGTTAATGGGGTCCTCGTCGAGGTGAATGCCATTTTCCTTGATGGCATCCTGCTTTTCAGTCTCTCCGTTCAATCCGTTAAGATTCCCGTTAATACCGCCATTTACGGCATTCAACTCCTTCACACTTCCATTCTGTCCGTTAGAGCTTAGCCCATTCTGTTGAATCAAGTCAGCCTTTTCGTTGATAGCAGAGGACGCTTTCCTGTTGTTAATGGATTTGATTGCTTTGCTGGTGGCGGTATCACCGTTCTTTCCAGGAGCGGTTGGAGATGGCTTCTTGGACTTCAAGGCAGTAGGCTCAACCTTTTTGGGGACGGAAGGTGCTTTTGATGAGGGGGCAGCTATTGGTCTTGGAGCAGTCCTAGTAGGAGCGGTTTTAGCGCCGTCAGTTGTTGGTTTGGGGGCTGTTCTGGAAGCTAAGGGCTTCGTAGCTGTGGTTGACGTGGGTTTTGTAGGTGGAGCGGTTCTAGCTGATGTAGGAACAGTGCGGGCAACTGGAGGTCGGGTTGTTGCAACAGCAGACTTTGCGGTTGATGTACTTGGTTTGGGACCAGCTGGTTTTTTAACATCACCAACTGCTCCTGCCCTGGATGCTACCCCAACAGTAGTGGTTGTAGTTGTGGGCTTGGGACGAGGTCTAGAAGGAGCAGGTGCCAGTTTCGATGTGGCATCACTACCAACTTTTGTTGCGGAACCGGCAGTAGCCGGCCGAGCAGTAGTTGGTCTAGTTGTAGAGATGGTTCCCCCCACCAGTGGAACTTTCTTGGGAGATGTGGTGGATTGCAAAGTAGTTTTGGGTGCTGCTGGTTTTGATGCTGTAGGAGCTGTGGTAGGGCGAGCTCGTGCAGTTGAAGCTGTTGCTGGTTTGGTGCTGGAAGCAGGTTTGGAATCCATGCCGTTAACACCCTTGGCAGGACCAGGAGCCGGGCGAGTGATGGTAGTTGCTCCAACTCGTGATACTCCTATAGCCTTAGGTGCAGCGCTTGGTGCTGCCTTTGTTGTAGTTGGTTTTGATGCGGTTGTCGTGGCTGGTTTCGGTGCAGATCTAGGTACTGTGGCTGCGCTTTTTCCATTAACTAATCCAGCCTTTGTTGCAGGTTCTGGTTTCGGAGGTGACTTCTTTGGAGGTGCTGAATTGTTCAATGATGCCCTTCCTTTAGGGACCTCTGGTTTTGTTGGAGACTTGGCAGATTTTATACCAGGTTTTCCTTCTGCCTTTGTTTTCTCTACAGTGTCAACCAGTTTTTCTATAGGAACTGGGAGATCCAACGCCTTGGGCAAACTTTCGGAATGAATCTTGTCCAATCCTTCATCAAGAGCACCCGCCACAGCAACTTCATTTTCTGCAACAACTGCTAAGATGCTGGCAGCATTATCAGATGAAAGTTTGGCTTCAATCAAATCTGCTTGAGGTTCAATGGAATCAGCACGGGGTTCAATAGAATCAGCACGGGGTTCAATAGAATCAGCACGGGGTTCAATTGAATCGGCACGTGGTTCAATAGTCGCAGCAATGTGTTCAACAGAGTCGGCACGTGGTTCAACAGAGTCGACACGTGGTTCAATGGACGCAGCAAGGGGTGGTTCAATAGAGGCTGCACGTGGTTCAATGGATGTAGCAAGAGGTTCAACAGAGTCGGCACGTGGTTCAATGGGTGTAGCAAGGGGTGGTTCAATCGAATCTGCACGTGGTTCAACTGAAGGTGTTATGGGTTCAATGGAAGCGGGACGGGGTTCAATTAAATCTGTTCCAGCTAGAATTAAATCTGTTTGAGGTTCAATCAATTCAGATTTTGTTTCCATCAATTCTGCTTGCGGTTCAATCAGATCTTTTCCAGTTTCCATGAAATCAGTTTGAGGTTTAACGGAATCTGCTTGGGGTTCAAACATATTAGCAGATGCGACCCTTTCTACAGCGACGGGAGATTCTAGGTCTCTTGGGATTGGAGTATCCAACGGTGTCGGCAATCGGTCGGAAGATAAATCAGCCAGAACTGCGGCTTGGGCACATTCTTTTTCTGCATCAACTTCGATGATGCTGGCACCATGACCAGATGAAAATGTATCTTGAATCAAATCTGCTCGGGGTTCAATCGAATCCGCTCGGGGCTCAATCGAATCTGCTCGGAGCTCAGTTGAATCCACTCGTGTTTCAATCAAATCTGATTGAGGTTTAATTACATCTGTTTCAAGTTCAACCAAATCTGTTTGTGGCTCAAACAAATTAGCAGATGCAACCCTTTCTTGAATTTTATGCTGTTCAAGGGGAAATTCTTGGTCCATTCGGATTGGAATATCCAACGCCTCGGAAGCTATCTTATCCAATCCTTCATCAAGAGCACCTTCCTTTATTGTATCAAGTGTGATGATGCTGCCAGCATCATCAGATATCAATGTAGCATCAATCATTGTTTGGGATTCAATCATTGTTTGGGATTCAATCATTGTTTGATTTTCAATAATATCTGCCTGAGGTTTCATCATATCTGCTTGAGGTTCAAACAAATTAGCAGATTCGGCGCGCGCTTCAGCAACATGCTGTCCGTTAGTAGATTCTACGCCCACTCTAGCACCATCAAAAACAGGAGACTCCTCTGGTTGTATGGGAGACGTTGCAGTTTCGAAATCCATTGGCTCGCCTATATTCTCCATAAACGTTTGCTGAAGATCCATTGTTGGTGGCAAACCTTCTGATGGACTCATTTCGAATCCATCATTGATTAGACCTTCGTCTACGGCACTTTCAGGAATGGGATTAGATTCCACATCCGCCAGATATTGATATTCAAGTTCGCCACACTTGAATTGCTTGTCCGGGAGAACATCGTCATCATAGAATATGGCAAGTGTTCCACTGGCGGAAGTAGAATTTTGAGTTACAAACTGCTGATTAATCTCCATCGACGGAGCAAATGGATTTGCATCTGGATTCAGTTCAAAAGGATTTGAAGGAATATCCCCAAAAACATTGGCTCCATTTTGGACAGTACCCGTAGTTAAATCAACATTTTGGTGTTCAAATGTCCCAAGCAGCTCATTTCCATCGCCATGCAAGTTTTCAGTCAGGTTTACTGCTATCATGTTAGTATCTGCGACTAGGGTCGTGTTGAGTTCATTAGAGAATGGATTAAACGACTCTGTTGTGTTTTCAGATGGCTGCTCCTTCACCGTTGTGATAGTCTCCTCAGAAATGTGTTGTTCAAGAGGAGAGTGCATACTTAATCCAGATCCAGGCACGAAATTTGCCTCTAATCCAAACGGATTTTCTGGAAGCCCGTTACCAGTGGGCATATTGTTAGCAGAACCAGGAACAAAATTTGTCTCAACTTCAAATGGATTATCTGAAAGCCCGTTGCCAGTGGATATAACGACGGTATCATTTAGACATGGATTGGAGGGTTTCTCAAATTGCCATTCGTCGTCTGATTCCGCGTCGCTAAGCTCCTCCTCAACCTCTTTCTTCCCAAGATCATCTATAAAATTGTGACACGCCAAAAGTATAAGCATACAATCATACGTAATAATAAGCTCGAAATTTCTCATTCCAAAATAACAAAATTTCCAACGTACCATCACCAGACTGAATTCCCCCATCTTCTCCGACAAGCTGCGCTCCGCTTTCTCTAGAGCTACCAAAGGAAAGGAAGTCTACTATCTGATCATTTTCCTTGGCGTGACCATTCATCTCAGCTTCAAGTGGCGTGGTTCCGTGAACTCCGTGCTCTGGAAAATAAAAAATAGTAGTCACTTAGTAAATTTAATTAATTATAAATATGGCAATGAGAAGGAGGGGAAGTATTATGAAGCGTCTCCTTACCAATGAACTTCTCCATTGGCACAACTCCTATAGGTTCCGGTGACTGTTTCAATATAGTGAACTCAGCCTCTGTCTCCGGTTCTAAGACACCCTCGTACCTATTTTTGATAGATTCCAAAGGTTCCAAGAATACGACAATGACGCTGATGTTATCTTGAGAGCCCCTTTGCTTTGCGAGTTGGATTAGCTTTTGGCTAACGGCCGAAATCTTAGCTGTTGAATAAATGTTTAACAGTTAATCTATACCACCTTTCTTTCATTTACGAATGCATTGTTTACTCTATTTAATAGAAAGGGGTACAAACACTTACTTGGATCCGAAACAACTTGACGTCGAACGATTTGAGCCGCTGCTTCTGGTGAAATCTCGTCCCACAATCCATCACAACCCAAAATTAAAAATTCTTCGTTCCCATCAAGTTCCAACATTTTGATGTCTGGCGTTGATATTATGAAGGTTTTCTGGTCAGCATCTCCTACACGTTCAAACAAATCCACCTCTATTGTTTAATAACTACGTTAATATTTAATTAGATATTGAGATATTATAATTACCAATGGCTCTGGAAACTGCAAGATTTCCATTAACACGATACGTATCGTGCATCTGGATGACCTCGCCTCCCAAACTTCTGATGCGATCAATTTCATCCTATAATTAAAAATGGGGATAATAATTATTAAAAACATTCAATTATAACAGCACCTGATGACTAACCACGCTAATTTAACTTTTCTGAATAACAACGCTTACCTTTCGTTCTGGCTTGTGAGGGGTAACCAAATTGTTCACTTCACCCTGCTTCACCAGCACCGCCTGTGAGTCCCCTAGCCAGGCTACATACAACTTTTCGGGCATAATGAGGGACAAGACAACAGTGGATCCACTTTTCACTTTGCCACTACGGCATTTCTCAATAAAGACTTCATCCAGACTTTCAAAGGCGTCACTGATGCTCGAAATAACGTCCTGTTGCTCGCTCATACTTTGGATCAAGTATTGATGTAATTGGGCGGCTCCGTACGCTGCAGCCTCAGACCCGTTGTGACCATCGAAAACGGCAAAATAACTGACTGGAGTGGGTAACTAAAGTTCAAAGCAAAGTTTAATTTATAATCCTTCATGAATATAAATATTGTATCAAACATAAACCCCATTCGACTCAATCATTCGTAAAATATGTACCTTAAAGAGTCGATCCATTCGTGGGAGAACAGCCATTCGATCTTCCATAAATCTCCGGGAATTCTTAATATTATTGTATGAAACAGCGAAAACATGGGGTAGCATGTCAGGGGACTCAACAATTCCATCAACGCTATCATGATAATCCTCCCGCTCTTTAATGCAAATTTCATCCAACTTGTTAACAATCGCGCGCATCAGTTTCAGTGGCTCGTAGCGCATACCAAGTTCTGCAATGTCGCCGCCATCAATGCTATCACCTGCGGCTTCCGCACAGTGGGAAAAGTCAGTCTGATGTACTTCTTGATACAGTTTCTCAAGAATGTGGCTGATCAAAGGAAGAGGACATGATCTACATAAATAATAAAAATCAATACATGCCACAATGAGTTATCATCACAAATAACATTTTACACTAGAAGTTGGGTCAACGTATTTATAAATTTATCTTAAATCTCATGTTCAAGTAAGTACATATACATATGTGAAGAAATGCATTATTTACTCACCTTTGATCTAAGTATTCAAAGCCCCAATGAACTGCCTGTCCTGGGATTTCCTCCTTTGTGATAGCATTCCTGAGAACCTTGATGGGAAGTGGATCCTTTTCTATATCTGTGACTTGATAGCTCTCAAGGAAACTTCTAGGATCCATTTTTACTCACATCCAATTGTTCTGAAATAAGGAATAATCAAAAGAAAAATAGGTTAACAGTCATTCAAAATCCACTGAAATCAAATTGTGATTGCATTTTAACAATTTTTTTCTATATCTTTCTTGATATTATTGCCTACGTACAACATTCACTTTCATGTACTACGTCTAACCCTCAACTTAACAGAAACTCCAACCCACAAACAAAACAAGTAATAATCTCGTATTTTATGATTCAATAAAATTTAACTACACAATAAAACGGCAGTAGCGCAACAATAACTTCGAACTATATTCCCAATGAATAATGAAATATTATTATGAGCTATGAATTTCACTCTTTTATTAACCAACTCAAAATTTTTACTAATTTCAACACAAATACCAAATTCAGTATATACTTATAATTTTTTCCACATTAGCATCCAAGCAAAAATCAGTTACACACACGTTAAGATTGTCAACTCAACTGTCACTTGCCAATTTGTTCACTCAGCTGTGCTTCATACTGAATTGGCCTCATGCTGCAATGGTATTATTATGGATGTTTGGCATTCTTCATCAGAGAGATGAAAGTAAAGTAAACTGCTGATGCTACACGGCACCGGCACGGCTATTAGCATGCCAATCAGGAAAATTGAGACTTAAGCTGAGAGAGATGCAAAATTATGCACATAGAAATAGCAGACAGCGACAGTGTAACACTTGCGTGGCTTTTTGGTAGTAGTAGTAGTGAAATGCTTCAAAGTGTCAGGATAGTTACGCTGTAGAACGCACATGCAGAACGGATAGCATGAAAATTACAAAAAAACTAGTACAGACCGACTTTAATTACTTTTACGATTTACAACGACTCAATCAAAAGTTTTACGAGCTTTGAATCAACAGAAAAACTGAACTGTCTGGTCTGGTCTGCCAACCTGTAAAACGTTACTTTTCTTACACCCTGCCTCCTGTTATGAAAATTAAGATGCTACCAGGTTATATCTATCGATTGCTTTTGAAAAGGCAGATAGTAAATACATTATTTATATTTTCCCGTCCAGAAAGAACCTTCTCTAAAAGAAGAAGAAAAAATTGGTACTTTTGAAAAACAGGTAAAATATCATTACGAACATAAAAAAGAGTGATGCAAGAAAGGGAGGGAACAAACAAGTAGAACAATTTCGTTTCTGTTTTTTCCCCAGTTATAAGTGCATTTCGTTCGCTAACATGCAAAGCTTGAAAAAAAGTACATGTTATATGAAATATATACGAATTTAGTGACAGGAAAGACGAAAACCCGAAGAAGAGAGACAAAGGTAGTCAGGCAGCACACACCCTAAAAATATTTTTTCCCATTCATTCTCCGCGAATGATGATTCCACGCAAAGCCAATCAATAGAACTTTGCCACCCCACCACTGGTTGTCATTCTAAAACGTGTCAGGTTGTAAGGATGTTAACTGGTACTACTAGTTCAACTCAGGGATAAACGGACTTATAAAACTAATCATATCAACTCTTCCAATTCCCAAAGCACCCAAAGAATGACTCATGCACATACCGTGTCATAGCATAGTTTACATTCACGGGCACAAATAACTCTCTTTTCCCCCGGTCCGATGATGCTCTCCCTTCTACCTTTTGCCTCAAATCGACTCTTGTTTGGTGAAGGAAGATTCATGGCACTATTCCTGCGCTATGAAGAAATTACAGCCACTCTTCTAAAAAATATATGTTTATATGCGGCCATACTGCAAATGTATGCACAAACAAGATGACTAGTCTTAGACTTGTCATTAGCGTAACTTTACAATTAGCTAATTACAATTGGTAGAAAATACCTAAACAGGCACCAACAGAGGAGTATAGTACAAGATAATCAACTACTCCAGAGAGAGTGCCGACTCTGCCGACTTTAATTTATGAAATGGAGCAGGCGTGTTAATTACAGTCTACCTACAACAACAAGTATAATATGCGGTGCCGGTTGCGCTGTAAAGTTGGCTATGATGATGACATGGTACTAATGGCAGGGGTGTTCCGTTCACTTTCACTCTTGATGATCCGTTGCTGAAGGTCTACAGCCTCTAGTCTTTAAGTGAACTTTTTGACATGCCTTATTATTATTGTATTATTTAATTAATTTGCTACAAGAGAGTTTTACAAGTAAAATGTATTTCATAAATCATATTCCATATACCATATGCATATAAAATTCTACGGCAAGTTACACATACGCCTGTCTGTAGTGTAGTAGTATAGTAACATTGCACAAAAGCACCTAAAATAATGCTGCTTTTTGTACATTGCAAATATACTCACCTAACTATACATGATCTGTTGTGCTTAAATTCCACCAAACTGCTAGAAGGGGATTAAATTTGGCTGTATCGTTATTACGCAGGAAAATAGTTTTTTGATCTTCGCTTAAAGTGAAACTGTTTGCTTGAGAGAGCAATAAAGAATTATGTTCTCGAAAATTCTACAAAGATGCATTTCAAATTTCATGTTGCACCAACTCTCGAATCAACCTACGCACCCCTCCCTCTGCATCCCAAAATATGCACACAAAATGATATATATATATAAAAGATACATAGTACTAATATTAATAACTTAACATAATATTTACTTTTTACACCCGATAAACATCTTGTTACTTGTATAAATCGCCGACTTCTTTTTATAAACAAAATTAAAATAGAGTATATTGTATGTATATAACAACAACACAACGCACGAGTCAAAATAGCCAGCAGCTATAGTTTATCATTCCTTATTTATTATTAATAAATAGGATTTTACTACATTTATTTACTAGGTATAACCACTATTTACCCCCACTACTACTAGACTGACCACTAAACTTTAATCATTATTCATTGGCGCACGCTTAACACCACAATAACAATGAGATCACCCGTTGTGGCTAATTTTTATTTTAAACATGAACATGATATTTATTCATCAAGTTTTCCAAAATAAACATGTCAGTCAATACGGAAGATATATTAGTACGTGTGTATGTATCTTCCAAAAGCTCAACCGAGCACAAAAACGGTTGTCGACAGTGTAATTATGGCTATAAAGCATAAAAGTGAGACACTGGTCACTTTGCAATTCCCTCTCTGTTAATATTACAGAGGTAAGCATAACATGACAACCTGTTGACAATAATGAAGGTTTCCCAAATCATGACATTCATGACACTGTTCTTTGCTTATAGCTTATTTGTATACCAACAAAAATATATATCAAAAAATATATATGTATAAAACAATAGTTTATGCCCTGCTGAACAATCAAGGGGGAAAATGAGTAATGATTCATGAGGAAAAAAGTTATACACGAACACCTCTCCAAATAAAGTGTGAATGGCCATATCTAATTATTTCTGAAGAATATGTCCAAAAAAAAACATCCAATTCGGTTGGACATTTAATAAGCACCTGTCAGAATTATTATGGTCTCGCCTACGAACATTGCAGCACAATTAGGACTATGATTATATCAACATGTACCATCTTTTGATGCACATGTTCCTTTGGCAAAGTCTCAATATGTTGCAAACCATGTCTAGAATAGAATGCAAGTTTGTTTTTAAAAAACAATCTACGCTGACTAGGGCACACAATAAAAATTTAAATAAAATAGATACACAAGTTTTTGACATTTAAATTATCACCTTAATAGCAACATAGGTAGAAGAAATGAAATAATAAATTTCTGCTGACTATGACGGGACTCTTTTTATTTAAAACAGGTAATTGGAGAGCATTTGAACAATGATCAATAAATTTTTATCTGCCAAATATTTTTCTGGAACAAGAATATTCACAAGACCTCCAAGCCAATAACAAGAGATGATTTGTGTTGTGTAAATACGTTGAAAAATTTCCAACTTCAAACCTTTTAAGTAGTCTGACTTGCAAGCAAAATTACTACTGAGACGTGTTTCATGACATTAAATTTTCAAAGCGAACTCGCGAAAGAGTGTGTGTACAATCGCACAAAATGTATGCGAGTTATTGTTCAGTTCTACTTCTTGGTATTACTACCAAAGATAACTAAAAACATTCACTTGAACCGCGAAACGAAAAAAAAAATCATGTGATAATACACACTAAGATGTCATAAGTTTAGGAACAATATATTTGTCCTGTCGTGTGACAAAAAAAAACAAAAAAAAAACGAGATAATTGAAAATTTTCGTCGAAATGGCTTGCAGTTAGAGGTGTACCTAGTAGCATACATGAAATACTCTGTCATCTGTTCATGCAAACGAAGCAGCAGACAAAGACACAAGCAAGCAGTCAGAACCAAGTTGGGTAAACAATCATCAAGGAAATATGTTGCCTGGGCTGGCGAGTATGTCGGATTCAAAATGATAATCACCCCTGACACAGTTACGCACAAAAAATATTTAGAAAAAAAACCACGCACCAAGAAGCCATTATCAGAGAATTGAGATCTGATAGCGTAGTAAAAAGCAATTGCAACACATGCCTCAAACCAGTATCCCGAGTGAAATCAAGTTTATAATTTGTAAACTCAAACCAAACCTAAAGCCCACACTAATTCCTTTCCTTCACCCTCTCACCCACTATGCATGCATTTCAACAACAACGCATCTAAGCACAGGTTGCCGGTGGTGGACAGGTAAGTCTGGTTTATTCATGTTATCCACCCACTAAACCAATCGCATAGAAAATGCCAGGGAGCAAATAACTGCTTGGGACTAGACACAAACAATAACGAGTTTATTCAATTGCATGACTAAACCAATAATCCCATTACCATATTTGGAAGTATGGACCTAATTGCCCAAAAAAAAATGTTCAAGAAAGATCTCAAATGATAGTACGTAACAACGGAATGTCAATAAGTAAACGGTGTATCAGCGAACGAAAAAGGAACGCACTTCGTACATTCGATTCGCACGTGTCCTCTTCATTTCATGTCCTGTCATTATGTAAACAAAAACAATACACCCACACATCATTTTTTTATAAGAAATTTTTTTAAATTCAATTCAGACATCCACCTCTATTATTTTTTATTTGTGTTGTTGTACATAGTAAATGCACTTTAATTTTGATATACGGCATAAGTTGTCATGTTCCGTTGTATCAATTTTGAATGACTCCAAACAACAACCTCTGAACAATTGACACATGTTTCCAAATCCATATTTAAATTCCGCACAAATCATAAATGTCAATAGACAGCAAAGATAAATAACTAAAATATACTTGTTGGCTTCGTCACCATTTAAAAAAGTTACTTCCACGTAGGATGAAAGCGTTTCTAATATAACGCCTGCTAGCGACCAACTATTCACTATTACGTAGTTTTTTTTACAACGTCGTCTAAAATTTGTAAAAGGAACCCAAAACAGGTCAGTAAACCTATGTAGTTCAAAGCCCAAACTATAAAACCATTCCGCCATCAATCATACATAAATATATTACAGTCTGACAAATAACGTGTCTTACACCTCACTAACAACAAAAATGACGTTTAATCCTTCTCTGGTCAGAGTTCAAAAAGGAAAAAAATGTAAAACTACTGATTAGTATGACGTCGTCAAATAATTATGGTTTGAGGCAACATCGCAATGAACTTTATTACTACAAATATTTATGTATATGTAGGTATATATTTTTTGTATCAAAGCACTTCTTTCCCAATGCAATAAAGTAATTTAGGACCAAGAAAATTTTTGTCGGTCGACTGTATTCATCCTTTTGTGCTGTGTGTGTACTCAACTTGAGGTATTGTCATTGGTTGGCTCCAGTTTGTCTGCTGAGTATTTGAAGGGGTATCTTGATACGGGATACCTCAAGAACCAACCAGCGTTTACCAGATAAGTTTTTAAAAGATGCCAGATAAGTTTTTTTTAAAGATACAACGATACAAGCTCAAGAAACATAATGGAACAGTAACAGTAACGTGGTACAGACTTTAGACATCGGTAAAACTCTCTCCTATTTACACTTTACTTCATCCCTTTAAACATACAAGTTATCCTGCACCTTAAACACAAATAGGCAACTTCAGTTAAAGCACAATTTTTTAAGTTCATGTTTAGTCTTTGCGCGTTCACAAACACTCAATCTGTCATGTTGAGTTGTTATCTTATCGCTTTTCCGGTGCAATCCCAAGTTCATTGCTTTGACTGACGGAATACACACGGAAGACGGAAAGATACGACGTTTCGTCAATGCTTGTATACTTGAGTACACGGCATCGACTTCACGCAAACAAGGACACGTCTTAGCAGACAAAAAAAAATCCACGAGAAAAGTCTTCTTACACTTCATTGATTATTTAAAATTTCATCAAATTGGTCCAACTGCGCGTGCAAGCAGATGGACAGGCACGATCCGATATGCACCGTTCTGTTATTCTTCGATCCAAAAAAAGTTTATGAAATGATGGATGAAGGTTTCCCTTCTATGCAAATTGCCATGCATAATATATTATTACTATTTTAGATTGAATTCCCATTTTAAAAGAAACTGGCTAAATTATTTGGACGTATGTATATTTATTGTAGACCTAATATCTATTACTACATTTTACACATAGCATCCTTGAAATATTATAATGTCGACGTCACTTCCTCCCTCCAATTCATCAGTTTTCTTTCACCACAAATGAACGCACAAACGCTACGACATTAGCTTTACTATTATGTATATGGATGGAGACGACGCATGCCGCATGTTTCTACTATTACCATGTTCTACTGTTCCATTAATTTTTACATAGTAAATGGCATATTAAAAATAGACATATTGACGGAAAAAGGGGACATCCAAGCGACCATTTCAAACGACTATTGTAATATATAAAATTACACTGAAATACAACACAAAATAATTGTTTGCGATCAGAGTTTCGTAGCTGCATATATGTAAGGACTCAATATTGCGAATGTGAGCCATATATCATCCATATCACCATATACCACTGCATTATATATATCCGTTGGAGATTGCACTATAAATTTAAAATCATTTTTCATCATTCACCAGCAGCATATTATAGTATACAGCAAGTACCCACATCCCACAAACCTCTGAACTGCATAAAGTACAACATGCATATATTATACTTTTTAAATTATTACTACGTCAAAAAAATGATGGTGCTTGGTGGTTTTTATTCTTCGGTTCGGTTGGTTGGTGTTACTACAGGATACCGCTATCATCGCTAATCTGATACTTGTTTAACCCAGAAAAGTAATGTTACAGACAGAACTGAAACATATTATAAATAACGTTACTTTTTTTGTGCACTTTTTTTTTACAACAAAGTTGAGTACACACAAAAGATATGTTCACTGCTACTGTTTTTTTTCTGATTTTCAATCCTCTTCTTGTTTCCTTTCCTTCTATACATAATATTCATATGCCAGCCAATACAATATCCTTTTTTAATACAAATTTTTTCACTGTTGAGCTTCCGTAATATAACATAATACAACAATATACTGATGTCAGTTTATTATTTATTATTTTTTTATTATTAGATATTTTTTAATGTAATTTTCCTCAACGCCTTTGAAGAAGAAAAAAATCTTTAAAAATTGTACTATATATATTTTATGTTTGCATTTATATGTCCTCCCGTCTCCTGTTATGTTGACGCTGCGTGAAATGAATATCAAATTTTACAAAGAAAAATATATAATACCAATTTATCTGCTGCGTGCCATTTCACTCCTCCTCGTTTTCTTTGATACATTCACGTAACTGATTGTGAAAGATGCAGATTAGATGAGAAATGAGTTTCGTGAAGGAAAATCAACAACGGAACAAGTGAAAGAGTCAAGTCAACCTATGCCATGACAGGACAACTAACCGAGCAACCTGAGTGAACACAAGACGTCGTCGTGCAGAAAGCTACATATAGCAAAGCAATCAAAAAGATCAAAGAGACCACTGTCTCCTCTCTCTTTTTTTCTTCGGCTCTTTCACTATTTCACTCCTCCCTCTCATCTCACAATCTCAATCAGCAGACAAAAGTTGCATAGAAAACTATGATGATGAACAATGCCAAACTGTCTGTGCCTGCTTGCTTGCTAGTTGTAAAAAAAAGTGCTTTAAAAAGTTCGTGAAGGTGCCTTCGTTGAGCTGTTGAACGTCTTGAATGAACCTTTTTTTGCCAATAATCATAATGAAATGGCAATAAAAAAATTTTTGAAAAAGCAAAACGAACTCTTTATAAGTAAGACTATTCACTATTATACTTTTTTTTTAAATTCCACTTTTTATCATATCATCCAAACTAACAACTTACGACTTTTTTACGGTTACTGATTGGTGATCTTTATCTCCTCCAATCTAACAGACTTGTGTACTGTGTGTGTGTTTGTATGTGTGTAAATTGTTTTACACAAACGAAACGGAACAAAAATTGTAAAAAGTTTTTTCTTCTTCTTGTAGCAAAATAATTACTAAACAATAAACAATAAGATGCTTATTATTAATAAGTACAAGTATTATCCACTCGTCCTAGTCCCTCCTCGTGTATGAGGTGGAGTGATGATGATGATGATGATGATTCACGATTCCAATTTCTCTGCGAAACTCCTACACTTTTTATACTTCACTTGATTCTTGATTTCTTTCAGACAACAGCAATTTATTCAATTTTTCAATTGGATTTAAAAAAAAACTATATGCCAGTCAAATTACTCAAATCACAAGCTATTTTTTTTTGCTTAGATTTACTTTACCGACTTCATCAGCAAAAAGCAAAGAAAGAGAAGAAAAACAGAATCACCTCATATAATTTCAAAAAGATTATTATGAGGCCAATTTACACACAGTGGAAGGGGTGGGTGGGGTGATCTTGCAAGTCTTGTACACATATACACATATTTGTGCAAACTGCACACTTACATCATCCACATCCATCAAATATTTCAATACTGTTACACTTTTACAAAAATTCTACACAACTCATGTAGCAAAGCTCAACTCAACACAGGATGATAAAAACATCAAATTAAATTTCAAGATATATATAAAAAGTTCATACAAAGCTATATGATATATGTATATATAAATAAGTATGTAAATATATATAAATATACTCAACATATAAATGCGTATTATTATTATGAACATGAATATATAAATATAGTATGTTGTTTTGGAATTTTCTTTAAGAAAAAATGGTCAGTGTTTTTCTGGTATATCTTTTTATACCTACGTAACTCAAATTACTTGACCATAATATTAATGATAGTGGTGATTCTTATATACTACTGATGATCCAACAGCAGCACGGCTCACAGCCTACAGTAATCATGTACTTACTTAATGACTTCGACTTCACAGTAGTCCTTGCTCCTGATTTGATTTCATTTGTCTTCTCTTCTGTACCAAAGATTCCAAAGAATGGTACAACAACTTATAGTTTTTAAAACTATATGAAATGAATATGAACAGATATTAATATGCTATAATCTTACATATAGTTTTAAAACATATAGCTCATATCTATTATTATTATTATATCATATATCTGCATTTGGTGGTGGTATTTACGCTGGTGAAGTCAAGTCAAAAGTTTGCTAATGAGAAGTGAGGAAAAAGTCATAGGAAACCAATAATTCTCTCAAATCTTCTCTTCTAAAAAATAACATCTTTGACTGGTTACTGGTTTATCATCATCATCATCATCATCATCATGTGCACAGCATGCGATAGATATATAGGATATAACTAATAGCTAATAGACATTTTCCCTATACTTTATACTTCATGCATCATCCCCTATAATATAATATCCATGCCAGGGGAATAGGAGCAGATCACCATCACTTCATCATCATTCTCGTGACGTGTGCTTATATGCTTACTTAGTGCTTGCTGAACGTTGATTATACGGTGATCTACTAGGTAAGTACACATGAACGATGAATGCGAAAAAAGTAATCTAAGTGCTCGAATTATTAACGCAAAACATATGTAGCAATAATCTCGTTTTCAACTCCACAGAAAAAGCGTGCATCTCACCATCAAGCAAGGCACAATGATGATGATGGTGATGAGGATGAACATGTCTAACAAAATGGAACTACTACAAAAACTAAGCGGATCGACCAACCGGAGAACCTGCTTAACCGAGAGAGAGAGAGAGAGAATGATTACTTCAAAAATTAGTACTCTCTTTTTACTCTCTTCACATCTATCATCTCTATACTTTATTGTACTACTACTGTATACGTTACACTTAAATATATCTATATGCATTCCATGCCATTTTGTTGACTACTTAAGATGTTAGTTGAACCAGTATTCAAGACAAGGGATTCAAAGTACAACCCTCTTGAGAAACAAAACGTATTATATACATACCTACATGCCTATATTTTTCTGAGAGAAATGATGAGACTACCTATTTGAAACAATTTGCTCTGCTTCCTTTTTATAAAAAATATATACCTCAAGAAACAAACAAAGATTTTATAGAACGCAGATTCTAAATTAATAACAATAATAATATGGTAATGATGATGATGAGAGAGTCATTAACGATAAAATGAACAAGAAAAATATTATAGGATATACACATGTAGATATGCACATGACTTTGCATGACTCTCCCTCACACACAATATTCTGCTTTTTGGTTGGTAATTGAATGAAGATCAAATACTTTTTAGTATGTATCCAGCCAGCTACACAACCAAGTTTGGTTACCAAACCGATTTGGTAATGGAGCAACAAATTTATTTTTCAAAAAAAAACACAATCTAGATTTGAAGAGTGTTGTGTTTACTTAAACTACCTATACTATGCATATTATGTAATGGCTGGCGAAATTAATACCGTGGACGCCTGAGATTGAGTCACTCTATTACAAACGTTCTATTTCCAACAAAACGATTGGAATATATAATATGACTAAATTGATGATGACCAACTTATTTACCTAAATACATCTGTAACTGCATGTGAATTTATATACTTACACGAAGCTAATAAATAAAACTGTACATAATATACAATATCTTTAAATTTGTAATCAAATCAAAGTAGCTTCATGCACATTGTTGAAGAGTACGGTTTTATATATACCTATATGTATATGATGAGGATTGTTTTTAAACTGGGATACCCTGTAACCCCAAAGTAAAAAAAGAACAAATCATTTCCCCGTCTCTTCCATCATCAGCATCATCATCATCATCATCACTAATTGCTTTACTTCTAATGAGCAAATATTAATTTCAACAATGCATTTTTTATGTTCACTGATATATAATATTGTTTGTTTTGCAATTGCAACGCCATGATATTATCTAAAAATGCATACTTTACTCGAGAGTAGAAATTAGTTCAAGACTACTACTATTTGCTCCAAGTACGTTACGTGTAGTAATGTAAGCCATATATAATTTGTTGAAGTTAAGTGTAGACCATCCAAATTCCTTGATTACGAGTTCTCACACTTGATTTCTATTTGACCTGAAACAAGTGCTGTCCCTAATGATCCTCTACACATCATAGCAACAGGAGGGGAGATTTGAAATATAAAGAATTTCTACGTACTTCAACATTTAGTTTCCTTTTGAATTTTTTGTAGGTTTTTTTTTGGTATTACCAACTGATAGTACATAAACTTTTATCATAGTTATCTAAACAAGAAAACATTATTTTCACCAAACCACTTACAATGCAATGCTTCCGTTTAGTCCTTTTAACGCTAAATATGTTTCTCCTATGTTCCAAATTACTACCGATTGCATTACAAAAATTCATCAACCGCAATTTGCATCACGAATGAAAAAAAAACCAAGCATTCAGCAACGTAGTTTCTGACGGCATGCTACTTGGGAGTTTTGTGTTTGATTTCTTTGTCCCATCCTCTCTCACGCGAACATAATCATCGCAGTAATCACAATTCAATAGCACATAAATTCTAATAGTAATGCAAATAATAATAATACTCGATTAGAAAATCATACTTGCTTAAATTTAGTTAATTTAAAACATAATGTTTCGCCGTTTTCTAGTCGCCATGCCATTCGCGAGTTAAACAAAATTTTACATTCTGTGTCTGTTGCATGTTACATTATTGCAAGATGGTTATAAAATGAAAGCGCATCCATGTGTGCATACACTCATCCATATTACGTTGTTCATTGAAATTTCGAATAAAATAAAACAAGGACTCATCATCAGAGCAATATGTGCATAGCCTGTCATTTAGTTCAATTCTATCAATTACGTTTCATTTTTATATGCAATCATTCCACTTTTTTTTGTATATATATATATTTTTTTGACCATGCCATGAATACCGGTATTTGTGCTTATAAAAATGGAATTGTTCGATAAAATGGAATCAAATTATGTATGCTTACAATCCCACTACATGGAAATAAAAGATAGTAAGTAATACACTGTGCTCTCTGTTGATTTCTGATATTGATGTTAGGTATGTTGCCTGATTTGATGATATCTGATCGTGTCATATCATTTGATGCAATCTCCTATACAAACATTATTATCAGCTTTTTTAGCACTGGCAATAACAATAATAATACTATTCTAGAGCCTATCGTGACCAGACTCTCAAATTCTTAGAGCTGTTCTGTTTTATATTAGTATATTATTATTATGCTGTGTTGTGTTCATTCAAGATAGGTTGGTTGATTGTGGTGGAGTGTAGTGTGAGTAGTGTGGTTCGATGGTAGTAATAGTGAGCGTGGTGATGTGATGTGATGATGAAATCTAACACATGTAACACCGATATCATAACAACCTGAATGACATTAGTCATTTGAAAAAAAAACTGTATATTATTTTATATGCACATAGAAAATGAATGAGTCACGCTTGGATAATAACGGCGAAAAATCCCTCAAAAAAGTTCAGGCGTGTAATATTTCTGTATATGCATATGCAGGCAAGCATATAATACATATATACATGGCATCATTGCAAAGTATCTGGCGGCACGCAAAAAACTTTAATATGGAGATATTTTACACATGTCCCTTTTTTCACGACACGATGATTATTATTATAACAAAAAAAAGTGCAACAGGGAATAATAATAACAATAAAAAATGCGACGATGTGTTTCCTGTGCTTGGCTCAAAACTCAACTCGCTCGCCATTTAAAATAGGGACTAACTACATGACAGCAGAGCGATGCACTTACTTGACGGACTGTTGTATTTTTATGGATCCATTAAATATATATTTTTTACGCGCATTTGCAAATACATTCAATAAAATTGAGCGTTATAAGCTACCAGCAGAATTGACGCTGGGCTGCGCACTGTGTCGCTCTGCGTGTAAAAAAGGAAGATTATTATGGTGCATGAAATGAATATTCATAAAAAAAGTTTTTATGTACTTCATTTTATATATAAACTTTTCTTTTGCAATGTGTCTCTCCAAACTGCAAATTCTCACTGATTTGCTTAATCCTTTGATCCTTTTATTTACCTAATTTTTCTTGTTCTGATTTGATCAATTGAGGAAAAGGAAAAAAAATCATTTGAACAAAATGTTCACTTTGGTTGGCCGGTCACGTTCTCAAATAGGTAGAGGTAGAAAGAGAGAGAATAAATCTTCATAAATTTGTATGCTTCTATGCAGCGGCATCATCATCATCACCACCACCACAACGAACGAAGCAGTAAAGCAAGGACCATTTCATTTACCGCTCATATAAGCAACACTGCTATAAATTTCGTTGAAAAAAAGTTGACATTTTCAATTTAAACGGTGCTCTTTTTAAAATGCAACGCTCTGAAAAGAGAAGTAAAGTCGCGAAAGCGACAGTTGCAAAAGAGAGGAAAAATGAAAAACACCAAAAAAAAAATGTAACACGGCAAAAGAGGCACTATCGGAATATTTTTTTTCAACTTTTTTTTGACAACCTATTCATTATTAAATACTCTCAAGAAAATGATGTCGTGTTGATGAAACTGAATGAGTTCAGTTGAGTTCAGTTCACTAGAAGGTGACGATGATGATGATGACGGACCATGCTATCATGCACCATTTCTGGCATTTTAACACACCATTTGCAAAGGGATAGATATAGTTAAGTACATATGGTTGATAGTGTACTGTTATCTTGCATTCTGATAGGATGAATAGACGCAATGTTTAAAGTTTAAATGTCATTTTTTTCTTCTTTTCTTTCAAAATATGGCGCATGTACATATTTCAACAAGTAATTGGTGTCGTACCGGTACCAGACTCCATTGTTTATGAGAGGACACACTTGACAATTGCATAATTTCAGCCGACTTAAGCTTCCTTGTTTTGAATGTAAAACAAAGACATGGAATGTGATAATAGATCAATATGTACGAACGACTAACGTGTATACTTGTTTGTTTTTTAAATTACATGCAAGTAGCTAATCCCTTTTTTTCATAATGGAATGGAACTGTATAGGTACATGTAAGTATTATACATATAGTACATGAATTTGCATGTCATGTCAGCTCTCAAAATGAAAATTTCAACCTTCTGGCTTCAGCTTCACTGTATGTGACTGTGTTTGTGTAATATAATAATTGTGTAATATACCGCTACGCGACATGACCGCAATCTTCCATGCCATTCCAGTCGACATTCGTCAAATTTTCATAAACTCATTCGTACGTATGCAAATTAAGAGCATGTCTTAATTTTAATGACTTGGGAAATAGTACCAATTGTCGACCTAGAATGTGCGATTGCATCGTTGCAACAGTGGGTTTGTTGCTGATTACACTGCAGAGAAAAACTTTTTTTAAAAAATAATTTAAATATATATATGTATGTATAGTTGTGAGCTGAGTATGCAGATGTAAGTAGGTACACTTTTATAATTGCCAATTGTGGAACGATGGAGGAATACGATAAAGGATATTATGGAACCTAAATGGAACCTTGTTTGTGGGACAAACAAAGGACTTATGAGTAATGAAATGAATAGTATGTTATATGTGTTTTGGATACAGATTAGGTCAAGTGTACTTGAAAAACAAGGTATGACAATATTATTCTTTGTGCTGCCATTTTATAATGGCGAGAGAAAAAAACGACAAATTATAGAGTAGCAAGAAGCGGGCAATAATGTGAGGTGGGCTACATAGTAGCCGCTTAAGCAAGCACAATAGCCTTGACAGGGCGGTGAAACCCGAAGTCAGCACAAAAATCGCCATCTTACAAACAAACAGCTCAAGTGGTTGACCTTGGATGCTGACTGCAATCTGCAATCTTGCCCAAATCATGCAGGTATGTAGTATGTTATTATAAAATATGGTACATGTTAAATGCAAATTTATTTTAAAAAATACGTTCAATTTATTACTGATTTGTTTCATGAAAATGTCATTTTTTTTAAACAACAAGGAATCAAATCCCAAAAAATAATTTCCTCTCTAGCAGCGGATCTTATAACGACTACAATTACACTTAGGTAAAGGATAAAATGCCACAAGCCCTGCCCTTCAAGAAAATATGAGATATTGAAACCCACATTCAATCAATGAAAACCGCTTTTTTATAAATGAAAAAAAATAATATAATATCATCACTGAAGCAAAAAATGTTGCCTGACCAGTATTACAGATTATCTTTGACTTTGAAAGACTATCCTCATTGACACTGTTATTATAACATATTACGCATAAACAAACCACGCACAAATTCCTTATCAATCCAAAATAAATTGTAAAATACTACAACTCATTCGACAACTCTTCCCAGCAGCAATATCAAAAGACAATAAGTTACTATCATCATACATGCCATGCCAAATTTTAATTAAATGAAACCCTATTTCACGTAATTGTTTGTCCATGTCCATAATTCTTGATGAAATGTCAATAAAAGAATTTGAAACCCTCTTTGCTTCATTGGTTCATGTATCAGCATCATCATACTTCCTAATATCTGTAATCCCATCATGTACAAACTAAACAATCAAAAAAAAATAGGCTAAATAATTTGTGTACTTACGACTTTTTACAGTTACTGATTGTTGACACTGCAATCCTCTTTCTCTTTGATATATTTCGCGTGAAACTTCTGCACTGTCACACAATGCTAGTAGTTTCGTTATTTTAGTATTTTACAATAAAAAAACTTGTATATATTCACTAACTGACTGACAAGTTCTCACTTTTTAAACACGATAATAAAATCACCTGTTTTATTTTCTGTTCCTTGTCTTGTAGTATAATTGTTTGTTTGTTTGTTTGTTTTAAACAAAGTTATTGCTGTATTTTAAAATTGTGAGATGATATTATTTTATTTTACACGGTAGGGTAACGGCACTATTAAAATACTATTTTACAATTTATTTGACTTTCCTCTCCTTCCTTTTTTCTGCACACTTCACATGACTATTAAAATCAATACCGGGTTTATAATATTATGATCACTCCTAATTTCACAATGACTGGGATGAATGATGATGACTGATGACTGTGAGAAGATAATAATTTGGTGATGTTAAGTATTACTATTATTATTATCAAAAGAAATTTAGAAAATACTTTCTTTTTATACACTCAGTCAAATCAAATCACTCAATACAGCTGTTAATAATAATTTATTCACAAACAGGATTGACAGTTCTCGAGTTGGAATTTTGTTTTGTTTTGCAACTTCTAAAATAAAAACAAAAACGACACAATCAAAATTAAATCAGGACAGAGACTAAGAGAGAGAGAGAGAGAGGAAAAAAAAAACTTGTGTGTAAAGTAGGATGTGTGTTGTAAAAGCATAAAAATCACCTTCTAAAAATGTATAGTGTGGTAAATTGTACTCTTCACTATTGCAACTATCGGAGCGAACTGACTCAAGTAGTAAGGCTGACTTTCCTTCTCCTCTTCTTCTTCTTCTACTTCTTCTTCGTCGTCCTTTTTTTTCTGTTATTCACCACCACACACCAACACACCGCAGCAGAGCAGCAATCTACTACGTACCGTACAGTGTAGTACTTTACTTCACTTGTGTGTGTGTGTCTCTCTCTCTCTTTTTTTTCACAAAAATTCCCTGCTTTGCTCTTACTTCACTTTACTCTGTTTATGTAGCTTGCTCATTTTTTACACACAAGAACAGCAGCAGAAACACAAGTTCAAAATATTTCAAATGATGTGATGTGTGTGTGTGTGTGCTTTTGTTGTTGCTGCACAAAAAAATTACTAGCATGGCATGGCTATCTTGTGGTTTAACGACTCTCTGACTATGACTGACTATTTGTATGAGTAATACACGAGATATAAAAATATATATATCTACAATCTACACAGATACAAGAAGAGTGAATCAGCTCAACAGCACCACCAGCAGCAGCAGCAACCCCAACAATCATCATCCTCTTCGTCATCAATATAGCATACAAAATGTGTACATACATGTAACATAACATAGAAAAAAAAAGTGGAAGCAATCCAACCAAACGAAACCACAGGGCACAGGGATTTACTGTTGTACGCAACGCATAAGACATTATTATTGCAATTGCTTTTTACTTACTCGCTTACTATGTAATACTACACATCTCTCTCTCTCTCTCTCTCTCTGCTCTGCACACAGACACAACACACGACATGCATCGTACTATTTTACTATACTACAACTACTCCTGAAAATACTCCTCCATTACAAACATCGACAACATCACATTCATACAAGAAGACGAGAGAGAAGAAACAAAACTTTGCGTGATGATGATGAGCTTTCCTATATGTACCCATTACCCATGTAGAAAAAAAACTACGGTATATGGGCATGGGCAACTCACTCTTTTTTATACACACAACAACCATAATCCATAGTATTACTATTATTATTACTACATACTACTACTACCCCCAGCCAAAGTCAACCACTACCATCAATATCATCACATCCATCGGCTTCAGCAGTGTCATAGTCATGATTCATGATGATGATCATCATCATCATCATGTGTGCTAAAAGACATGTTTGGTGAGGCGCTGGTGCTCTCTGCAGTTTGTAAAGGATCGAATGGAGAATTAAAGTTATATGAGCAAAGAACATGAAACGTCGCTGAAAAGTAATAGCAAAATACGAAATTCGGGAAATAAAGGGAACTATGAACTTTGGATTTATAAATTATTTAAGATGCATGCATACATAACATTTGTGTACTAGAGGGTCAAAGTGGCCAGTCTTTGTGTCGCCCTTTTAGTGGCAATGAGCCCCCTGTAGACAGAGTTATGGACTAATTTCTTTTAAAATGGGGCGATCTTTAGGTATTGTCAAAAGACATGCTTCATTTTTTAATCATGCATGCCTTCCTGATCAACAAACTTGAGCTATGTTGGAACACAAAAAAAAAAATTCCGTTACTACGAAAAATTGCTCACATAGCATACGGATGATTTCCAAGTATGAGTGAAAAGTTTCTATATGGAGATCAAAATAGGTATGCATGTCTCTTCTGGTTTTACAAACGGATATGCAGATAGACAGACGGAAATGTATACAATGAAGCAAGTTGAGCCCGCCGCTACTCAGGTTTCAAAGTTAGAGGAGAAGAGAAGAGCAACAACAGCGCACAAAAGGACAAAAATCTCTCAATCACAAAAGGCAAGAAAGAAAAGTGCACGAGAAGACGACGGAACGAATGAACGCAGAAGAAGAAGAAGAAAAAAGGAGCAGGAGCAACTCCAGCCGTGCGTAGCCATATAATAATACTACTACTGCAATATTTTATGCCATTATGTGTAGTAGTCGTAGTATGTGTGTATAATGTAGTTTTACAAAATATGCACGTATATCAATAGCAGCAGTCGCAGTTTTGTTGATGAAGAACAGCAGCGTTTAAAAAAAGACTATGCAGTGCACACAACAGAAGAAGAAGAAGAAAAAGTAAAGTAATTCACTGGTAGTTTTCTTGTGTATGTGCGTACCATAATAATAATAATGTATGTAGCGTCGGAGTTGGAGTAGTAGACAGTTTTTGCTTCTTGTTCGTTAAAAACAAATTCAAGAGGAGGTGGAGGATGGATTTACTTTTTTTTCTTCTTCTTCTTCACTTGTGTCTTATATATATTTTTGCTTGCTTGTTGTGCACATGTACATTTTTATACACATCATGAGCCTAAAAAGTGTAGAAACCTTTTTTTTACCAGCAGAGCAGAGAGTCTTCTTTGCTTTTGCTGGTTGGTGATATGGATGAATGTGTTGAGATGATGACTGTGTGGTATGGTATTTCGGATGAGATAACATTCTTTTTCTGAGAGAAGAGCTTCTTTGCAGGTTTGTTGTAGCTTAACGTTTGCGAGTTGGAGAGAGGAGATTGAGAAGGATGAGAACAAAGTCATTCTTCTTCTTCTAAATGTGGTATGTACACACAGATGCAGACTTCCACCACCTCTACACGGTGACGGTACACTGTTGTACCCTATATCCATGTCTTCAATCTCACTATTATTGTTATTATTATTATTATACAGTATTGTATTGTAAGTGGTATATTGCCTCCTGGTCCTCCTGATACCGAATACCAAACCGAAGTATGTAAATGTGAAGAAAGGCACTATCTTCTATTTTTTCTTACAAGTTTTTGTACTTAGATTTTTTTAACTTGAGAGTCCCAACTTGAGTTTGAGCCGGGAGTTGAGTGTTTGCTGGTACTTGAGGAGAAGTTAAGAATATTTGGGAGGCAGGAACAACAGAGGGACATCTTGTAATAGCGGCGACAGGAGTGTTTTTGTTATGGCTTCATCCTCCTCCTCGTCATCATCGCCCCTGCACGTATTCGGCAGGGAAGAAAACGGAGTTATCGGATGAAGGAGATGAGGACGATGATCACCATGGTCACGTATTGTATAAAAATATTGTGTAGGTACCTATAGATAGATACAGTAATTTCGGCTGGCGCTGGGCTGGTAGGACACTTTTTCATTCTTTCTTTCCTCATCATGTAGTAGTAATGGTAATACGCACAAATGAGGATGTAGGTGCACAAGAGTGGCTAATAGATGAAGGAGAAGCAAAAATTTTTAAAAAAGGTATAAAAAAGCGGGATTCTTGTTCGCATCATAAAACATTTATATAAGAAGAAAAAAAAGCAATGAAAGAAGAGAAGAGGGAACGAGGAATAAGATGTATGATATTATTTGTACTTGCTGTTGGCATTGTGGAAATGACGGGGGATGAGGAGGTGATGTTGGATGAGTCGTATTTACAGTAAATAAAGAATCCATGGCCACGACTTGATTTCTTTCTATATACATAAACCAAGCTGAATTGCATTTCATTTTATATAATATATACACACTACATAAAAATATATACTGGATTTGGGATGCTAATGATGGGATAAGATGCAGTGTAAAAAGTTAAGCAATAATATGGCGGTGTGTGGTGGTGCAACTGTAAAAAGTGCATATTATATTTGGTTTTGTATGATATATAGGCAGTATGGTACTTCACACACAAGCCTATAGCATAAACCAAACATACGGGAAAAAAACAATGCTGCATAATATGCAGCATTGTTTTTCCACATATTATGTAGTAAAATATTTAAACTGTGTAGTGGCTGAGCTAATTTGTTTGTACATTTTTTTGGATCGTATTTTAATGGAACTTTAGCATGCCATTGTTATGTACATATTGTACATAGTTGGATGGATAATTATCACCAACATCATCATCATCATTGTTACTATGCTGCCATGTCTAAGTCTAGAACAATACACGATTCATTTAAATGAATTTGATTTTATGAAGACAGGATGAATATTGGCTAATACACTTGGCATGCGTTTAAATAACAAAAAAATAGGATGATGAATGCTTACAAATTACATGCAAAAATATATATGTATTCGATAATATCCTAATAGGATTTTGCATCTTAAATATTGCAAGTGTTTTGATCATGATTTTATTGGAGCTCTTTTATGGAGAATGAATCAAAGAACCTCCTACTTTTTTCCCCTGTTCCTCTTTCATTTCGTCTTGTTTATTTGCTAAGAAGGAATTGTTTTGTTTTTAAAAAAGGACGTGCTTACGACACGAAGATCATGTCTTGTGCAGGTTTGTAAAAGGTCTTTCTCTCTCTCTCTTTCTCACTCATTTTGCATCTTCTTTTTCCTATACTTGGCTTTTGTAAGAAACATACACCTTTTCCGCCTCCTTAATCATTTTGAATATTTTAAAGTCGTGATTCTTTGGACTACGGGCATAATATATAAGATACATGCATGCTGCCGCCTTGTATACATATTTCTCTCGTTTTTACAACTACCAACATGACATGCCATACATGCATAAATCTATACCTATATATTATATATTGCACTTTTAGCAAATTGGAAACCTCTAGAGGATTCTTTTCAAAAAAAATTAATATTAGTAGACAAGCAAAAAAAATCTTAAGACGGTGAATAAAAGGCGAACCCAGTAAACATTAAACAAATCCATGAAGAAAAGAAGAAGACCCAACCCAAGCAACTAGCACCGACCGAGCACACAGCTTGTTCCCTGTAAACGATCATCTCATGAAAGGTGCACACATCGTTATTCTTCAAACAAAAATCCGTATTCGGTATATATGTTCACATTGCATTTTTGGTATTGATAACTGCCGTATCAACTCAAACATTAAAATCAAACTTTGTTGTAAAAGTTGTAGTAAAAATCTAAAAAGCGCACACGGGTTTTTATTGATGTTTTCCTAAATCTTTCAAGATGAAGTAAAGAAAAGAAGACTCCAAAATAAAAATAAAATAATCGTGATGCTGAGGATGGCAATGATGATGAGAATGGTTGGTGATGGTGATGTCGTGATGCTAATGGTATCTTCAAATGAGCGAATATGCTGTTGTCTTGAATGCTAAAAGCTGTAAATGAGCTAAAAAGTTACTTAAGACAAGCAATCGTCGTCTTACAAGAGGAATTCTTGTTGTGGGAGTACGTGGTTTACGGAAAAAATATACCTACATATGCATAAACAAGAACAAGAAGGGTGAGCCCATCATCTTTAAAAAAAAAAAAAAAAAAGATTTTTTTCCATCATCATCATCAATCGCCGTCTCCACTTTGTTTCGTAGAATGCATAATGCCTAAATGCATAATTTGTGCATGTAATGCACTTCATTCTGCGTACTTTACCTCAAAGATTTTAATGTAGTAAATATTTAAGCCATGTTCAATGTATTTGTAACGAATTCTCTCAGAGCGTTAGTTTCATGCATAACAATATTCTTGGTATTTTGTAACTGTAGCAGTGGCGGCAGCAGCAGCTACCTATGTTATTATTATGCAGTTGATATGCAAAGCATGTGTGCATCTCACACCATCATCATAATCATAGCATAGCAGTTCATCAGTCAGCCAGAGTGCAATAGCATCTCAAAAAAAAATTTGGTTGAAAGTCGTTCAGCTTAAAATCCCACTCGCAGAAAAGGAATAGTAAAAAAAATTCTCTCGGTAAAAAAATATCAAACCAACTGACTTGACTTCACCAAGTTGAAATCTTGTAAAAATGGTGTAGATGTGTATAATAAACAGGATGTCAAATTGTCGAAGGATATGTAGAATGGAAACCACTCTGTCTATGAAATGTAAGAAGAAGATGATGAAGAAGAAAATGCAATGCAGTCATCACAGATTTTCGTATGTATGGAGAACGGAAAGCAAAGTGCGACGTCGTTTCTGCGTAGGTATTCTTGGAAATTTCTGGCAAGGAAAATTTGACAGCATGTAAAATGTAAGCAAGCGAAAAGCAGAGGATAATAATAATAATATGCCTAATATATTTAAGTTGGTGTAGTAGTGGTGGTAGTAGTAGGAGGCAGTTTAAAAGGCTGTCCCTCTGCCGCTGCTGCCGCTGCTGCTGCTGCTGCTGCTGCTGCTGCTGCTGCTGCTGCTGCGGAGAATGAAAAGTGAAGAGAGATGGAGAAATAAGGATATGATGATGAGGATGAGATGATGATGGTGCCGGTTGGTGTGGCATGGTGTGCAGGACATTTTATTCAATCTTCGCTGCTCCTGGCTTCTTGACTTGACTTCATTCCGATTTACGCCTGCCTATAAATGTATACATATCTATCTATGTCTGTGTGTGTAAACTCGCTCGGAGTTTACAATTTTTTTTGTGTAAAAAATCCAGTAAAAAGAGCATACATGCTTGGATGGGAATTGCATACTAACATGCAAGTAAAGCAAGCACCTAGATGAATGACTGACTTTTAGAGAAGAAAATACAGCACAGGAAGAAAGAACGACATGACACATGTATGAATGCATGCATGCATACACGGGGAATGCCCTCAACTCATGCTTTCATCTTTTCTTGGGATCGGATGCGTATATATGTTGTGTGGTGGTGGTGTTTGTAGATGGATGAAGTCGAGTCAGTTGTTGGACAGAGAAATGGAGAGTTGTGCTCGAATACAAATTACAAGGCATTCATACACGTACCGTGTTTATGGGGATTTTGTTGCGGGGGGAGAATGATCATGATGAAAAGTAAGGTGAGTCAAATGGAGTATTCTCGCAAGCAAGCACCAACACTTAGCACTCGTCTGTCTGTCGTGTATACATAATATATATGTAGCATGCTTTTTACAACATTATTTTTTTTGAACAGCCAAGTAAAATAGGAAGGAAAAGGAAACCAAGTGAAGGAGGAAGTACACTAAACTTGATAAAGTGGAAAAGTAGGCGGAGAGGAGAGCCCAATAAGCCTTTTAAATGCCAAAATCAAACATGAGTCAGGCGGAAATAGGATAACTCCAGCCAGAAAAAAAATAAGGGAAAAAAATGTGAATGTGATACTCTTTTAATACCCCGCTTGTGCATCCTTTTCTCGTAGCAGCAGCAATGTGTGGATAATGGATACACAAGTATGTGTAGAGTTAGTAGATAAGTCGAGTGTGTATGAAGTATGAAATTAAATTTAAAAAATCATACATTTTTAATAATGGAAAGAGAGAGAGAGAGAGAGAGAGAGAGAAAAAAAAGGCAGAGAAGAGAGGGAAGGAAGCCTTAGTTGGTTAGTCGGTTTTTACTTCATTCAACGAGTATCCAAATCTATAGAGATCAAATGAAATAAATACAGATATACCCATACAATAATAATATCGCAATCAAAACCTTTTTTTTGTAAATCTAAGATTTGGTTCAAGAATGGCAGTAAGTAGTACTAGTAGTGTAACAAAATGAAAACCATTGTACACTTTGTACCTAAACTTGAAAGGCGATGCTACTGCTGCTGATGATCATGATTATGATTAGTAATCCCATAAAGAAAAGCTAAAGGTTATTTTGATTGTGTGCATACCAGTTAGGTGTAGAAAGGAATTGCAGTGTAGTGCAATTGAACTTCTGGTGCTGATTTGAGAAACCATTCATTATCCCACCATCGTTTCACCATTTCAAAAAGCAGCAAGAGGTTTTAGAGATGATATTGCGCTATAATCTAGACAAAGTTATTAAAATGCATGTAACGCTAAGTCTCGAGAAAAAAAAATTCAAGAAACGCTATATGGCTTTGCTGATGCTACCCAAGTATCATCATGATGATGATCATCGTCAAATTGCATTGCACAGGATACACGGATGATGTAGAATGCAGAACAGAATAACCGAAATAGAATAGAAAATCTTGTGTTGTTATTAAATTTATATATTTTTTGCAGTCAGTGCTCAGTTTCTCAGTACACATATTACACACACACACACACACACACACAGTGGCAATGTAAGATAGCTCAAATCAAACTGCCTTGTGTGTCTTGTGTTGTTGATGATGATAATATGCTGTACCTAACCCTATGTGTACTGTACTAACAAATAAAACTACCTAGTAGCCAATTGAAACGAAGCGTCATAACAGCAACAGTGGAACAATATATTACACACACAGCTTTGCAAAAAAAATTACATAAAACTATCAAGGTATGTCGAATTCACCTTCGAAGTCATGTACCTACCTATTTTTTTGTAACAAAAAGTGCTTTTTAGACACACAGACACAAGACAAGAAGAGAGGAGCACTGGCGAAAATGCGAATTTTTTGTGCAAGTTCATTGTCAGGGAAAAAAGATGAAGAGAGGATGATGTACATACATACTTACAATAAGTAGAGTGGGATAAACATACCATAATAATATAACACCAAACTTTGTACATATTATTATTATTATTATTATTATTATATTATTATTATTATTTGCGTAAAGCGCATCACTACATCTTTTCTAGAGTAACTTGCTTGCTTTTTATGTATATAATGTTATGTTATTATTATTATATATTGTATACCAAGATTTATATACATTATACATATTGTATATATATTACTATATGCTATGATCTCTGCGTTTTTTTCTTCTATTCTTAACTTTTTTATCTTCAAAAATTGCTCTTTCTTCTCTCTCTCTGCTTATTTAGCTCTCTCTCTCTCTCTCTCTCTGTATTTAAGATGATAATAATAATAATGATAATAACAAGACACTAACCACACAGACAAACTTTCATTGTGTATTTATCGTACCTATTTTTTTGCTAGTTACAACGTCACAACAAAACAGAACACAAAACACACAGCAACAGCAAAGGATGATCATGATCAGCTAGCACACAGGATACATTCATTTAAGCTGAAAATTTTAAAAACTAATATCACGTTTTTAAGAAAGAGAGGAAGAAAAAAAATTTGTGATGATGATAAAATATATTTATGTGAATATGTGTGTGCGCGATGTGCATATATAGTATAGGTATATATTATAGTATACCTAATATGTATATATATGGATATAATATTTAATTTTTTTTATCATCTCCAAAAAAGTCGTACCTATTTAAGTTATAAGGCAATGACTTGTATTGGATCTAATGGAATAAAACAGCGAGAATGCTTAAGGTTCAGTATCATCATCCGACTTTGCATCCTTAGTCAGGATCAATCCTTTTAAAATATTATGTGCATGTATTATTATTATTATTATTATTATTATTATTATCATGTCAGCACAATAATACCACAAACACTATGCTACATCCTACACAGACAACATGGTAAACAATGTAAGCGTGTAATCATGCACATTTTCATTGTTGTGGTTAGAATCAAGAAATATGAGCAACAAAAGTCTTATGGTAAAAATGATGAATACTATAAAAGTAGCAAAAATATCTCAGGATATTCAAAATGTGGCTTCCTGGAAAAAAGTGCATGATGCTATTTGATTCCCATTTTGACCGTCAACCTCTCAGCGAGACAGACATATGACATGACATACCAAACATTATTGAGTTGTAAATTACTAGCTAGCTGTTGAAGACGTGAATTACCTAATTTGTGTGTTAGGCATAGGCATCTGTGTGTGATGTGATGTGTATTCATGCAAGTAGTATGCAATTTAAAAATACAAAAAAAAAAATTCTCATCACTACTCTGTGTAGCATCGTCCTCGTGGTAAAATCATATCATCATAATATTATATATTTTTGCTCTTTTCTGCGTTTAAACTTGTTCACATCCAAAATCCTTTTAACATGAATCCTTTTTTTTCAAATATCAACTCATCTAGCATACGGCTAAAGCAAATGCTGAAAAGCACATCTCTCTCTCTCTTGCATTCTTCGTGTTCTTTTGCGGTTTCCCTGCTGAGTGTGTGTGTCTGTCATTATTATTCCCAAAATTGTAGGCGGTTGAGTTAGTTATTTGATAGGAATTTTTTTTTCATCTTTAAAATATATATGTATATTTTTTTTTGAATAGGTATGTATGAAAGATCTAAAACTTCTACCTGCCTGACTGCTAATGCTACTGCTGCTGTTGCATTCCTCTTTTGGATTGTGTAATTGTTGCACTTTTGACTTATTGACTTGACTTGAGCTTGAGTTAGTTGGGATTCAGTTGGGGTTTTAAAAATAACGTAATAATTTTAATGATAACAATGCAAATACCACTTAGCGGTCAGATTATTATACCCATATATTCTCACTCGCTGGCAAGTGGTTTTGATACAATCATGATGACGATGATGGCAGTAAAGGCCAACATGGTATAACATGTTTTCTTCTTTTGTGTGTGCGAGAAATGGAAATGGAAGCCTCAAAAAAAACTAGGCTGTTGTTGTTGTTGTTGTTGGCAGTGGTGGTGGTGTGGTGACTGGTGACTTATGTGAATGTGATTTCTCATGTGTAATAATGTAACACATATACCTACTATGCACATTAAGCATCATATTTTATTAGGGATTTGGTTTTTGTTATCATTTCATTGCATTTACACTTGCAGAGCGCTGCACCTCTCCTGATGCTGCTGCATGATGTGGTAGGAGTTATTATGGCAGGACTCTTATTTTGATACTGATACTGTCGGAGATGAGAGCAAAAGAAGAAGAAGAAAAGGAGACTTTTGCCCTTACATGGTA
Organism: Zhuqinia jingwanae; assembly: GCA_027744095.1. Taxonomy (NCBI): domain Eukaryota; kingdom Metazoa; phylum Arthropoda; class Collembola; order Entomobryomorpha; family Paronellidae; genus Zhuqinia; species Zhuqinia jingwanae. The sequence goes on along the minus strand of JAHZNC010002357.1, from coordinate 9,794 downwards.
AAATCAAATGAAAAAGGGGAATTTTCACCGTATCATCTTCAGACACAGAATGTAGGAGTATGAATGTATGTAGCGTTGGATATATGTAAGTATGTATAAATGAAAGAAAAAGAGTTTTGAAATGGGTTATATTGGAGTAGAAAGCTTAGAGGCACACGACGACGACGGCGACGGCTCATGCTAATGATGAGCTCCATGGAGCGCAGACATCATAAACTACAAATCTACAGTTTTGGTCAGGAATGTGGAAAAAATTGCCTTAAACCTGCCCGTAATAATAGTATTTTGCTATTTGCTCGTTGTTTGACTAGTCATTTGGTTATATAGGTATACATGTATGAAATCCACAAAAACTATAAAAAAAATATGTACCTACATTCATGCATATTTAGGTATATATTATTATTATGATGTATACAGCTCGCTGCTGCTCCTGCTGCACGCTGCTCAATATTAGAATTTTTTTTAAACAAAAAAAGTCTATTTCAGTTTGGAGATATATTATAATGTACAGACATACTAAAAACTTTGTGGTGGTGGTATCATGCTGGCTTTCTGTGTGCTTATATCAAAGATTGTTATTTTTCATTACATTTTGAATTTCAGATGTGTACCAAGTCGGCTCTTTACTATCTCTGTCTCTCTCTCTGTATATGTGTTTAGCCAGGTAAATGAAAGAAGAGCAAGAAGAAAAAGACATGAATTGTACTGACTAAAATGTGAAAGGTAGAAGGTAGTCAACAGCATAAAACACACAAAAAAAGTTAAGTAATCACCATAAAAGCAAAGTTTTTGGTGGTCGCTCACTTATCCTACTGCCTTGTGTCTGCCATGTCATGTTTAATGCGATATGATGACGATGATGATGATGATGATGAGAGTAAAAAAGGTAATATGATGTGATATGATAGGAGCAGGATGAGAATGGATGATGGGCATTTGTTTTGTTGTCATTCTGCTCTGTGTTCTGGGACTTTTTCGAATTGTGCATACATTGTAGAGTGTACGTTTGTGCTGTGTTGTTTGTACAAAATAAATGGGCAGAATATTATTTACAGCAAAATCCACAAAACGCATTATCCACTTCCTGTTTTTTCCCTCTGGGTTTTTTTGCCTATCTCTCGCTCCCTCTCTCTTTCAAACTTTTTTTTTCAATTTTGTTTCCCCATTTGTTAAATTGCACATCGGTAGAATATGTATGTACGAATATATGTAGCGCATTCATATTCATATAATAATAATAATAATAATAATAACACATTTCATAACACACCACCTCAACGTTACATACTTCATCATGAAAGTAAAACTTTCATGCTTCCATTCTAAAGTTTATGCTTTTGTTTACGTCAGTTTGCCAAGAAATGAATGATGATGATCATCATCATGAGAATGATAACGACGATGGAGACAAATGTAAACAAAACAGTTGATATCAGTTAAGTTTTTACGTATTATTTTATTTTATGGGCAACCATGGAGGAAAGTACAAAAGCATTTTAGAGGTAAACTCCCTAATAATTCAAACTATCTGTGTGTGTCTCTCTCTCTTTCTCTCTGGAAATATCAAACAAAAAGTGTGAGCAAGTGAACATTTGAATGAATCGCCGAATCGGATCTTTTGCTCAGATCAGATCAAGAGATAAACCATCACATTCGTGGGAGGAATGTACCTATGTATATGCGAAATGGAAACATGCACATTATATCATTCAGCTCTCAGGTTAAAATATAAACAATATCTGCATGAAAATATCTCAAAAACCTTCGGCCTACACGCAGGTTTATGTTTATGATTGCGATTGTTGTTTGTCTGCAACGTAATAAAGTGTTCGCCGCTTGTGCCGTCGTCAATATGCTTGCAACATGCAGTTAAAACGCATGCCAATTTTATTACTATGATTACTACAAAAAATACGATGTAATATTCAACCGCTTGTCTTTCAACCGTCTCAACCCTTTTATATGCATTGTTTCCCCGGTCTCCCTGTTTTTTTTGTGTGTGTATATATATAAATATATTCTTTAATCAACATGAAAAACAAGGTAATCAGTTTGGCTTGTTAGCATATAGAGAGTACACATTGAAGGATATTATACTACTTCAGACTTCAGACTCACTATACACACAGTAAGTTACAATTACGAAATCCCGTGTATTTTGTTGTTTTCCGGTGGTTGTACAATTTTAACGGCTTATTATTTGTACCACTACTACTACTACGTCACATGAAATCTTAATGGCGAATTTGTATGCTCCAGCAAAAGAGTTACCAGTCCAGCCTTCCAACCTCTTTTTCCATGAAATCCAAGTACCAGGAAAAAAATACTGCTGGCTTTCGGTGCGTACTTATTAAATATAGCAAATTTTATGCTATTCATAATTTCATAACGGTGATCTGACATACAGGTGCGCTATCCTTGTCTACGTCTTACGTGTTGTATGAGTACACACACACACACACAAAAAAACAACTACCTATATTCTATATTCCTACTATACCAGGCAGAGCTTTGTAGTATGATAGTGGCAGAGAGAGAGGAAATGAAAATAAAACGAATTGTATTATCATCGCTATATCACTCCTTATCCGACTACTACACGAGTCGAGTGTGTGTCTTCCTGGATTGGGATACTGCTGGTCCTTCGTACCCATTCAGTTTACAAACTTATTTTTTTACCTAACATTCTCGAGTTTTTGTGCACGTGTAATCGTAATCTGTGTACTACTATTCTGCTGCTGTTGCTACTATGGGCGGAAGAGAAGGATGCGGATGAAGAATGCAACGTAGAAAAATAAGTACATTTACGTGATTCTCTAGATATTATGCATGAATACCAATTTCTTTTTCCCTTTTAAAGGCAACAAACATCCGAAAACGGTAGTGTGGTGCGGTGTGACGGTGCGGTGGTATAATAAGAAGTAGTAGTAGTAGTAGCAGCACCTTAAAAAAAGAGGTTTGACTTGTTTTATCGTTATTATCACCATCATTATTATAGTTGCTCCACCAACTGACTAACTGAATCTCGGAAAACATATTTTTATCTCCTTGTTCGTATCTGTTATGACTGCCTACACAAAAAGTCTGTAATCTGTAATATGTATGCATGTATATATATTTTTTGTTTGAAAGTACGTGTGCTCTACTGCTACCAACTACCAAAACGACCGACATTCCTTTTTTCTCCTTCCAGAGAGTAATTGCTATACTGTGAGTTGCCTGGATGATGATGATGATGATGATACCCATATTGCTTTGTTTTTTTGCTCGGCTAATGAAATTTCACGACATGATTAGCACATAAAAAGGATTGGAAATCAATGGATTCTTACAACTTCTATATACTGCATTATCATGTCACAATTATTCTTTTTAGCGGCAGCATCATCATCATCATTATTTTCCACGTCATAAAAAGCACACTTACAAAAAAAAAGTTTTATATCCTCTTTAACTTTTTACACCCGATCCGATCATCATATTCTTTTTATTGAAATAACAACGGAGCATAGGTATGCGGGACATGATTTCCTTGTTGTCTTGTCGCTATAATTGTTATCTTCGTTTTTATATCATTCATTCATACACTCTGAACATAAAACTCAAGTAATTTTTTTGTTGGGAAAACAAGCTTGTTAGGGTTTATATGACTGCAGCTTGACTTGTCTTCCCGTTTACTTACCCTGTCTTTAGCTATTCGCCGTCGCACGCTTACATAATAATTTTTTTTTACTTGTTTACTTGTTGTTTTGTTACTGCTTTTGTTGAGGGTGTTAGTAGAAGTAGTAGTAGTTGCATTAGCGGTGTCTCTATTTCTCTCTCCCTATTGCGGCGTTTTCCAAAAAAATGTACATACATACAACACACAACCAAATTTAGCTTTCAACCAACTTGACATAAATGGGAAAAGGAAAGAAGCTCAAAAGCGGCTTAAAAACACAATGGATCTGACAAACTGGTAAAAATTGGTCCTTTTTGCTTGTAGTGATGGTGCTGGAGGTGGTATTAGTTGTAACCATAAAAATAATAAAATTCTACGATCACAACACCACCGCATCACCAGTATTCTCGGTGACGATGTAGTAAAAAGCCACACAATAATATAACCTTTTTCTTCCATCATTATTACTTCCACTACTACTACTGCAGTAGTATATGTGTGTGTAGTACAAGTATACCTATATAGCAAGCAAATTATTTTTTTCTACTCTTTCTCTCTCTCTCTCTCTGGAATCATGCTGATGATGATACTAATACTGTGGTAGTAGGAAATGGAAGACAAACAAGAGAAGAAATTAACTTGCTTTATCATACATAAACGGGCAATTGAAGTGAGAAAAAGTTGACTTTCGTTCTCTTTCCCTGTCTTTTTCTGCTTGGTCTTTCCTGCTGATATCTCTGTTCTCTCTCTCTCTCTCTGATATATCTGCTATTTATCTACTGAGGTGTGTATGTATTTGTGTATGTTAAGTGCATATGTACATACATTCATTTTTTGTTTACTTGCTCTCCTCGTTCTGGTAGCTGGTATATTATGTGAATGAAATGAACGCAAGCAAAAACGGTGCAATATCGTATCGATGTGATAGTAGAAGTGTGTGACTCACTCACTAAACTCATGAATGATAATAATACTGAGAGAGAGAGAATATTATTACCAGAGAAGAAAAACAGTAAAGGAAAAAGAAAGGGAAACGAGAGAGAGAGAGAGAGAGGGGTGAATAAGCCATGAGTCCACTGCTGATGTCATACCCTCCACTGCCACTCCTTGTTTTTTTTTCTGGAGGTGGGAAGGGGGAATGTCTGTGAATGTAATGCACAAAATGCAATGACATGACAATCATATTATGTAATAGGTTTAAATAACACATTGCAATGTTTTTTTCATGTCATGCTACCTAGTATAAAGTACAAAAGTAGTAGCAGCAGGTTTGTTTTTTCTCTCGTTATCATCCGTGTGTGTGGTGTGATGGTGAGTGAGGTACAATTTAAATAAGGGATTAAAAAATCGCATTTTCCTGGCACTCGGTCAATTTGAGCATGGCTTATTATAAAAAGTAATATGCCCACGGCCCACATGCATCATCATCATCATCATCATCATCGGTCTGATCATTATCGTAGTAGTCGTCAACATCACAAAAAAAAGAAATGTAAATGTAAAAATGTGATTGTTGGTCTTTTGTATTTACCTGCTGGATGATCCTGAACTCTCCTCTCTGTGTGTGCCCATCATATACTCGCGTTGAGTGATTATTATATGACATATCATGATAAATGACTCTTAGCTACTGCTCCTGAATTCTCAGCATGCGTAGAGATGCCTTTTTCCATATATAACTTTAAACATTCCAGTGTAAATGCTTATGTACATGAATAATGGTGAATAATAATACTAATGACAGCAGAGAGCTAATATGAAATTCAGCATTTATTATGATGATGAGGATGATGATAAGGAGTCTTGATGTGAGGTGAGGCGGTGTACCCCCAAAAAAAATATTTATTGCAAGTGGAGTGGAAAGCAGGTTGGTCGGTTTGGGATTAGTAGGAAGGCAGGTACTCGCCTTTGGCAATTAGGCAGTTACGCAGACAGGCAAAAGATAATAATAATCTGTAATAATAGCAATAACAAAACGGTGGTGAGCAGTGAGCAGCAGCAACCAAACAGCAGCAACAGCCCAGCATTATTAGCATTTCTGTCTGAATGAGTCACATCATCGTCAGTATCACAAACAACCACACCACACGGTCTCATATATATTTTATCAGACATCACACAGAAAAATATAAAATTGCGTTTTACCTCTTACCCTAGAGAGTGTACAAAAAAGCACATTGTAAATTATAATTTTTGACCATATTTTTTTTTATTAGCCTTCCTTGCTTGAAGGCAAGAATGGAATGTTTTGCCTTTGTTGCGTCTGTTGCATTTGCTGCTCTCAGTGCATTATGCATATAGGTATATCCACAAAATCATGTTTTTATTTTAGAGATTTCAGGTAAATCCTTCTTCCTGTCACAATCCCAATCAAGATAAAACAAAAACAGCTACAAAATAAATGTATACCAATATAAACATGTGTAAGGTTAACAATATGAAATACAGTAATAATTTTAAAGTTCAATCAGTTTTGCTGTTGTATGTCACTTAATGACGTGATGGGATGAAAGTTTTAAAGTGTATAACCATAATGATTTGCCTAAAAAACATCCCCAGGGTTTTTTCTGCTCTCTCTGATTTTTTTTCCATCTTGTAATATTATGCCCAATTGTCAATTTTGAACACTGCACTACAAGTGTTTTGTCTTGCTTCAGCAATACTAATGGCGCCATTATTGGAGTTTAAAGCATGCAGCAGCCATATAAATAGATAAGACATGGATAATAATAACATGGCCATGTCGTTATTATCGTCAATTGGTTTGATACTATAAAATGCATGCAGATAACATAATGTATATATTATGCGCATAAGTAAGTACATATCAAAAAATATACATAGATGAAGTCAAATAATCAGCCAACCAACCATGAATTTGGCTTTACTCCATTACGCAGCATTATTATTACAACATCGTCTGGTCTATATGATTTTACATACACAAACACACACATACTTACTTACATACAAGGAAACTAAAAATTGGAGAGAAAAAGAGCCAAGAAAAGTAGAAAATAGACTATGAAGAAGAAAAAGACGACGACGATGACGATATGAAGTAAGAATTGCAATGAAACGTATCAAGTCTCTCTCTCTCTCTTACTTCCACATATAATAATATTATCTATTCACCTCCTCGTTAAATTCTTCTATACCCTATCTCAATCTTCGTCACTTTGTTACTTTTATTTACTACTACTATACACAATATTACTATGACGACGACACCACCACCACTACCAGTAATACCACCACACAACAACATGGATTTTTAAACTTTGAGAAAAAAAAGTACGGTTTTTGTCGTGTCATCGTCATCATCACCATCATCATCAACAAACGGGCTATATGCATGCATACGTAGATGATCATGAGAATAGTTTTTTTTCGGGGGTGGAAGGGAAGGAATTTGCTGCTGCTATCGTCAATTTTCTTCACATTCACATCAAAAAGACATCATCTATATGCTATCTATATATTGTACATAGTAAATACACACACATGCATATAATATATATTTATATATAGGATTTCAGTGGGGTATTATTATTCACTCAGAGTCACATTCAACAACAAAAATAAAGCATGTGTGTAGCACTGATAATAATAAATGTTTTATGTAGAATTATATGCTACATCTATCCATATGCACAGAGTACAGAGTCAAGTTGTTACATCAAGATGACTTTTTTTTCGGGGGGGATTTCACAGGAAAAAATATATATATGGAGTCAAGACAAAGTGAGTTTTTAGAGAAGCTCTAGAAAAGACAAAAAAAAAGACATACAACACAGTAGTTTAGGTGACAGGAGAAAAATATATATAATAGAAAGATTCTTATGGGACCAATCTATTGTATCGAATGATGGGATACGAATGGAAGAAATAAATAAATGGGAGGAGAACTATAGCAAGTATTTAGTACACACACAAAAAAAAACACAAAGTATCTTCCAGGCACACACAAAAAAAAGACGATATAAAGAGGAGCGAATGGGAAAATAAAGAGAGAAAGGAGAAATAAACAGAGCCATTTCCCTTTGAAAAATGTTTACACATGGCAGTAGGACAAGTGCGTGGACTCGACTCGGATGCTTTTTTTGTCCGTTTCTCCATGTTTTTGACTTAAAAAGGAAGTATTGTATGAGTAGAGATGTTTGATCTTACATTTTTTTTTGTTTTTACTTATTATTATGGTTTACTTTCGCTACCTCTCTAGATCCAATGTTTTTTTTCTTCAATGAATACTTGAATGCCTTGGTTTACAATAAATTTTCCTAGTAAAAATGTATCACCATTGTTTTTTTTTTGTTTTCTTTTGCCCTTTTATCTTTTTATTCTTATTCAATTTCCTTCTTGTCTTTTGTGCATACTATACTATGTGTGTATTTATATGCTATGGTTATACACACTCAATTCTGTTTTTGCCTTCTTTTGACATTAATTCAATTTGAGCAAAAAAAAGTTTGTAACTTTCTTGCCCCAACAACAGACTCATGCAAAATAAATGTATTTTTTTGTGTAATAATATGTAATGGTGATCTTCACAAGCTACAATGTTGTTATTATAGATGATGATGTGATAGCAGAGGAAATACACGAAGAAACCAACGCCAACAGCATGAAAGTCCATCGTCATCCTCATCAGGATCATCATGATTATCACCATCATCATCATCATCAACAACAAAAACTTCTTCTTCGTCGTTGTAAAAAAAGGAGGAGTGTGTGTCTAGTTTAGTTTTTGGTGTGTTTTTTTGGCTGGTTAGGGTGAGAGAACATGTGTCTCACATGCCCTTCCCAAGAGATAGTAACAAGCCAGGCCATTATATTCCCAAGAAAAAAAGGAGAAGAATCAAAGTGTCACTTTGTCTGTCTTTTCCTGTCATGACATTCACTTTTTTTCCACATTCAAAAGGCTCAGTAAGCAGAGAAAAGAGAAGAGAGAAAAATCCTTTTCCATATCTATTCTGATCTGTTCTATTCTCTACCTACTTCTTTTTAACGAATACACACGAAGAAAATGTTTCTGCTTCCTTCTCCTCACTACTCACTGAATTTTATCGTTTCTTCTTCGTCTTCTTTTGGGCTGTCAGTATAAAGGGATCGGAAGGATGAGGATAAAGAAAACGGTTGACTGACTAATTCACTTGCTACATAGTATGTTCCTATATTATTATATTAAATGGCATGGTATATTTTTTAGACAAAAAAAATCAACTAAGATTTTGGCCAATGCCATGCCAATGATCATCAACTTCCTGATGATGCCATAGTCAGTATTTTTCTGCCGGTGCTATCTTCTTCTTCTCGCTCAACTAGCTTTTTGCGCTCAACTGAAACATAGACGGTTAGTAAACTAATGAAGGACATGTGTGTGTGTGTGTGTGTGTGTGTGTGTTGTGTTTACTCTTTGGAAAGGAGACAGACACGAAACACTGGATGGAGAAAACAGGAGAGAAAAAAACAAGCGGATATACTTATTATGGGTATATCACATTATGTATATTTTTTACATGTAAGTATGTGTACAGCAGGATTCCTTCTTTTTTTTCCTCAAATACCATGTTTTCATGGTGGTACATCTGGCTGGTATTTCTGTATTGTATTAATCAAGTGAAAAAAAGTCAATCCAACTTTTCAAATTTTCTTATACTCCGCTTTGTTTGCTACAAACTGTGCATTATTTGTTCTTTCTGCTCAGAGATTACCGTTTCTCTTCTCAAATATCTTTTCAAAGCCATTCTTCAGAGTTAATAAAGCTCATCAGTATCATCATCATCATCATCCAAAATAGAGAGAGTTGGCTCATGATTCGACGACGAAATTGAATGGATAATATAAATTATTATGGTGCATGTGTGGTGGCGGTAGGTGATGAATGAAATGCATCGCAGAAATCTTGCGTTTTTTTGTGTGCTGCTGCTGCAGGCTCGTACTACCCCGAGTAACATTGAAATTCTAATATTGTTCTGTATTGATGCTACATGGTATAATTTCATTCGACTAAAGAACAATCCGGAAAATGCATTTGAAAAGAGTCCACTTATAATCTAATTATATATTTGTTTCGAATTATAAATAAAAGCCAAAAACAGACTTCGTATAGAATGCGATACTGGTTCTG
>JAHZNC010002356.1:0-14353 GCA_027744095.1 Zhuqinia jingwanae | reverse complement strand
TTTCAATTTTTTTTTCTTCTTCAAAAGGCAGCTGCACATCTGCTCTGGAGTCTCGGTGGTGTATAATGATCTCTATTGAAAAGTATACTGAAAAGGAATGGATTTTAGTCTTGTATTTTTTTGTGACGTTTTCGTCTTCTCTTCTTTTTCGACTCGACATTATTGTCATCTTTTTTCTTGATTATTATCAGTAAAAGCGCACAACAACCCATAAAAGCCATAATCCACACACACGCACACGGATACAGTGTATTATTCGATACACTTTACTTATTCAATTTTTGTGCTTCATTTTCTGCTCTCCGCTCTTAGTTGAACAGAGTTTGAAGAAATAATAACATAATCATGGGTTTGTAGACGACTGCATCTTCTTCTCTCTCTCTCTCTTCACAATAAAGTGTCCCTTATTGGTGTTGTTGTGTAGGTCCCTTAAAAAGAATCATCGTCATTATAATAATGGAATCCCAATGTATTGGGCAGACAGCGAGACCTTCGCTGGGATTCCATTGATTGGGATTTTGGATGGGATAATCTCTTATTTTTCACTCAATCCCCAAAATTATATGCTTTTATTGCGGTCTCTTTCGCTGTTGGCTTGACGTATGTACGTACACACATATTTGTGCACAGGGATGTAAAGAAAAAGGATAAATATATATTTTTGTAAGAAACAAACTGTCATTTTTTTGTGTTCAAAAGAGATTTGTCAATTGTGGTACCGTGGTGGTGGTGGTGGCGATGGAGTGGTGCCAACATAAATATAGAATGTATGTACATTGTAGATGTAAGTATACTCGTACGAAAATATAGTTCAGTTCAGAGATCACATTTCAAAAAATAAACAAAGATGCGAGATTTAAACAAAAAAAATCTCGGACTCAAATTTATTTTACCGTAAACTTGACCAAAAAAAGTGGACTTAAGTATGTGTGTCTATTGTTGGGTCAGAGTCAAAGGACCAAAAAAAATATGTACCTATGCAAATATATAACCGTTTTACTTTTTTCCCATGTCTGAAAATATTGGTCGAGTTAACCAAAAAATGTAAACCTTTGCAATGCAATTATTGGTAGAGGGTTATTTTATCTACATAAAAATATTTTTTATATACTTTGTTTTAACATCTTCCTACTTGGCACAATGTATGATAACAAATCTCTTTAAATCTATTTTGCATACAACTGCATAATAAAAGAAATGTTTCAAATACTTTTTAAAAGACGATTTGCATAAGAATATAATAGCAATGATGATAACAATATGTTTTATGCATGTAAATAATTCTTTCTATATTCCGTTGCAATGCAAAATGCAATAGTGAATGTATAGAAAAAAACAGGATAAAAATGAATTGCTAGAGCTTGTCATCATTTTTCTTACTACTTTTTTTTCCTTCGTGATTTGCTTTCAAAGTGCCAAATCAAAGCTCAAAAAGCTTTATAAAACATAATATTAAGCATCTTAATGCAATGCAATAATATAAACCATGTGTGTAACCACTATAACGAACCAATCAACCACCACCACTACCATCATCACCACCGCCGCCGCCATCAAGCCAACAAAAACCGAATCAAAACTCATCATCATCATCATCATCATAGCATCCAACCAAACCAGCTTAACCAGATTGCATCATTTTTTATTTTAAATCTCAGTTTATACATATGCATCATTCATACATATACATGATTTGTATGTATATGTTTCTTCTTTCTTTTTCTCTTTCAAATGACTATGTTGTTTGGCTTGTTACTACACGACGACAACGTTGTTGCATAGGAAGTGCATGTTTTCCCACAGCCTCTCTCAAACATTTTCAGTGTCCTTTAAATCATTTTTATCATATTTGCAGTCAACAGCATACCATCTGCATTCTTTCATCGTATCGGCTTCACAACTTTTTTTTCTTCCACGGATACCCAACCGATATACATACACACGTCGTTATACCCTGTATGCCGACAAACCAACACAACCACCATCACCACAACAAGCAAAAAAATAAACTATCATCACTCATCTCACACATTAGCAGACACACATCATTGCATATTGCATCACATATATATCGGGAGTCTTGTTGTTTCCTTTGGTGGTGCTGGTAATGAAGATTTACTAAAGAAAAAATATAAAGATTTTAAAAAGAACCATCATCTCATCATCCCCCGCAAAAGAGTTGAAATATTTTCTTTCTTTTTTCTGTACTTTTTAAACCAATTTTCAACAAGTTATATATGTATGATGAAAGAAAAAGGATGCCGCCGACGACGAAAAAAAGTAAGTGGTAAAGATTTTTGTAAGTCTGTCTATTTTTTTTTCTTCCATTTTGGCACAAGGAAGTTAAGATGAGGGTTGATGATAAAGGCCACTAATGCAATGGCACAAGTAAAGAGGAGAAAAAAACCACGTAGTACCACGGACCGACCGGACACACACATACACGGGCATAATAATAATACAGAGAAACAACACGCCAACCCCCAATCATCCCTATTTTTAAGGAAAGGGCTAGTTCATTATTACATATAGAAATGTACTGTCTGAAACAGCATATAAAACAAACGTACAAGTGGATTGAATGCCCCTAAAAATTCAATCATGCATTGCATGCTTTTCTTTATGCATAAGGAGCATATTGCAGGTGAACACGGAAGAAAAAAATGATGAACGGAGAGGAACATTAAGATAGGTTTGATAGATAAAGAAGAGAGAAGTGAGTTCGTTAGCAGAGAAGTATAAAATAAAAGGGACTATTTGACCATTTACAATTTACAANAATGATGAACGGAGAGGAACATTAAGATAGGTTTGATAGATAAAGAAGAGAGAAGTGAGTTCGTTAGCAGAGAAGTATAAAATAAAAGGGACTATTTGACCATTTACAATTTACAACTTTTTTTGTCTAGCTTTTTTATGTATGCATGTATGTACCTATTTATTGTTGTGTGTGTGTCTGTTATTGCCTTTTCCGTGCTTTCTTCTTTTTTATGCTGCTTGCGGTACTCATCAAGAAGACATCATAACATCATCAACTCATCATCATCATTTAGCATTACGTAACCTAAAATGTTGAATCTTTGCTACTATGGTGATAATAATGATGATGATGAGTGAGCACAAGATGTCAAAGTACTAATCCATATTATGTGGATTTTTTTGGTTCCTATTTTTTATTCCATTTTGTATATGGCGTCAAAAAAATCTTTTCCTGTTTGTTTGGTTAACATGGTCACAGTGTTATATCTTTAAATTGTCAGTTAACTGTATCATTATTTGCATTATTTTTGCAAAGGTAATAGATAAACGCTTTGCTTTTTATGCCACGTATATTTAGTAATCTTTACAAATGGGCGACAAGTAACCGCATAATCTGAGTTATCCAATGCAACCAAAACACATTATTGTTAGAAAAAGACGTTGAAACTAACCAAAAACTTTTCCCTTGTATGAGATATAAATAATACCACTAAAAATGTGCAAAGGTTCCAACATGTTAATTGCAGTCTAATTTTAATACAGCCGATTTCTATCTGCCTGTATCTTACAATATCTTGAGAAAATACACATTAGACTAAACAGGGGACTATCTAAATTTTCACTGAAACAATATAAATATATTATTGCCTATATAGGCGGACTAAATATACATATGCATGTACATATCTACATACATAATTTGCATCAAGAGGATAAAGATGCGGCTGATGGACCATTAAAAATAAAAATAAAAGGATGATATTTTGACGATAGATAGCTGCTCATCCCAGTTGTCTTTAAGCATCTTGTCGTATTGCAGATGCTACTGTAATAAACCAAGATGATTTTATACATTTATGCATCCAGCCAGTCAACTCAAGTCAAGCCAGCCAAAAACTTTAAAATAATAATGATATAATAACCACAAAAGTCCAGTTTTTTTTTATAATACCACTACTGGTCTCTCTCTCTCTTTGTTTCAACACAAGTAGAAACACACATACACACAAAGTCAAATACAAGAAAAAGGCAAAAGTATCATTTTCACTTAATCACCACCCCACACCACACACACAAGACTCTGAGCCCCATGCAAAAATATAATATTCAACCCTTTTTTCTCACAATCTTTATCATCCCAACCCTTTCACAGGTTGAATTTGTTGTTGGTGTTAATGTACACATATACCTATATGAGTAGGTAGGTATATTATGTTATTATTATTATCCTATACAGCAAAAAGAAGAAGAACAAGTTAGTACACAGAGAGGAAAAATTTAATAAATAATGTGATCTTGTTTCAAGGAGTTTCTTTTTGATGACGTCTTTCTCGCCAATGGGAGCAATAAAAAAAATAAAAGGGTTGACATTCAATCCAACTCTCAAGAAAATCAGTAGCTTTTTTAACCAATAATATAAGCACAGGGGTATCATATTTTATATGCGTTTGTGTTGATGTTCTTTTGGCTACTGTAAAATATATTACATTTGTAGATAGGTAGGTACATTTGTGTGGATGTGACTTGACTATGCGGTGACAATAATGAGGAATCAGTGAATGGACAGGACTATGAGTCCAGTAGCAAAAAAATAATGTAGTCACGTAACTTGTGTAATAGTAGTTATATTTTTGTAATTTAAACCCTTTTTCTTATTTTCTCGCTCTTGATAATAATAATAACAACAAGAAGAAGGGGAAAACAAATATAATGGCATGGGAAAAGAAGAAAAAAAGCATTTTTTTGTGGGAATGGCAGTGAATGGCACATTAAACTTGTTTTTTTAAGGGAGGTATTAAAAGAAAACAATAATAGGTAGGTATATATGTTGTAGTGGGTAGGTGGTATAATATAAATTGTTTTAAAATTCGCGCGTGTACCAAAAAAACAAACCTTAAAGAAAATTCTTTCAAGATCAAAGGTTTAGTCATGGGCCGTTCACAAAAAAAATTAAAATCGTGACTTGAAAAAAAGTAAGGCATCATCCAACCAATAAAAAAATGATCTCATATATCTTTGCTCTTTTAAGGAACAAGGGACAATCCAATAAGAAGAAAAATAGTTTTCTTTGTTAAAAAAAATCATTTGTCTTTTATTTGACTTCATTGTTGAGAAATATATATATATCGTGTAGTGAGTGAATGAGTCAATAGTCTTTTTTTAATTTTTGCGCCGAGTTAAAGAAAAGACAGGATATTATGGAAAAATTGATGCCATTATATTTATTATCCATGTGATCCCATCATGTTCACAGACTCACAGTAAACAAGTCAAACTCAGCCACTTGCACTTTTTACTTCCTTCCATTTTATTTTCCCTTTTCTTCTTCTTCTTCTTGTTTTTTTTCTCCAAGAAAAATCAAAGCATACTAAAAAAAATATTATCTCACACACTGACTAGTATAAACTGACATAAAAGTCACATTTTCCCACATGAAATAAAATGAGAAAAGTCATAATAGTAATAACAAGAAGTAAAATATGTATGCATATAGGAGCTGCAGGAGAGCCTGAGAAAATTCCCAGGATTACACTTTTTTTAAATCGTGTGTGCTCCTTCCAAGAGAAGGTAATGCACTTGTGTGTACATTTGACTTGATTGCTGCTGGTGAGTTTTGCTACCTGTCTACCTACGTGGATCAGATTCAGATAAATACCTACAAAAACTATTATGCTATATACTCATATTATTATGCTCATCATCATCATCATCATCATCATCCACCTCGACAATGAGATGATAATAAAACCTACACAATAATCGTAATAATAATAACAGGAGAATATATAAGAGCATATATGTCTACATTTTCTTGTCTTTTTGACTGCTGGGAAATGTAAAAAAAATGAGACGGAGTAAACATAAATGATATGATGATATTTATGGGGCTGTCCACTCCTCACGTTGTTCACTTTCATTTCCAGCAGTTTTTTTGTTTTTAAAGCAATTTTTAGACTCTGTCATTGTTAGAGAGAAAATTGAGAGTTTTATTTTTATTTTTTTTCCAGACAGAGAGAGAGTTTAAAAACGCTTAAATGCTTGGTTACCTCTGAATTTAACCAAAAAGCATGTCGTTGGCTTTGCATGCTTCACTTGTATTGTAAATGCATGCATGCATGCACCATCGCCATCAACAATGAACTTGCATCCAATTGTCCTTTCATTATTATTATTATATTTTCTCTCTTCCCCTTCTTCTCTTTTTTCTTTTTTGTTTTTCAGTGTGACTTTCAATTCTTCTCATTATTTTTCAAAAGCCCTCTTCTATTTCTTTTTGTCCAGAAGGCATGCTTTAGGATTACTGCTTACCACACACTATGTGCAACTGGATTTTTTTGTTTTTAAATGCTTGAATAACAATATGAATGAGAGTGTGTTTTTATGGCACGTTTAACTTTGCCACTCAAAAAAAACGTATGTATATAAATCACAGGGAAAATAAATTTAGTCAACTTGACTGAATGAAAGTGAAGTGCGTTCATATATTTTTTTTGCGTCAATTGTCAATTATTGAGTTTGGTGACTTTATTAAGAAGGAAAAAGGGGAGCATTTTTAAAAAGCTTCATGAGCTTTTTTGTTCCATGTCGTCGGTTTACAAGAACTAAGCATTGATGCTGCTGCTACTGCTGCTATGTAGCGGAATAATTTAATTGTTGCATCCTCTTCTTCTTTGTAAACGAGAAAAAATATTAACTGGGCATAAAATTGGTTATATGTATGCCTACATAAATTATAATTTAAATATGTTTTTTCCTCTGGAATTTTGAGTCTTATTTCCATGCATATTTTTAACCTTTTTGAACCCTTTTGCAAAAGATAATGAACTTGTCTGTATAATTTTTTTCTTTTTTATTTTGTGAGCGTGAAAAATTGGACAAAATTTGGTATTTTTATAGCTTAATGGCTTAATGGAAATTATTGCTGGTATTTTTTGTGCAGGTGTCAATGGGGCTGTTCCCACTTACATAAGTTTTTTTATAGCAATTGGAATTACATAACTGGATAGAAATGATTATTTTTTTCGAGGATGCATGAATCAAATTGTAACAGGATTCAAGTAATTTTGAAAAAAAGAACCCATAAAAAATAATGCACATTAAAAAAATGTTTTAAACGTGCTACGTAGCAAATTACAAGATTGGGCACGCTTTTTCAAAAAAAAACATAATAAGCAAAGTAATAACTACGTAAGCTATAAAAATAGGAATTTTTTGAGTTTATACAGAAAATTAAATTTATTAAGTAACAAAAATACTCTACCATTTTTTTAGAAGGGGTCCATGGTCCATCATCATATATCACTTGCAGTAACTTACCGTTCAAACAAGCAGCTCCCATGCAATCATCAATATTTTCCGAGCAGTCATGTCCAGTATAGCCATTAACACAGATGCAATTGTAACCCCCAATTGTGTTGGTGCATGTGGCTCCATTCCGACAGATTTGGGGTCGGAGAGCACATTCATCAATATCCTTCATGAAAGAAACATTAATTATTATTTTTTTGGGAGAAAGGGGTCATTCATCATCTCAAAACCTAATGTATCTTATTTTTCGTGAGATGATGATAAAAGGAAGATGACCTTGAAGATAAATGATAAAAGGGCTACTTACGATTTGACAGTATCTTCCGGTGAACGTGGAGGTACATTGGCACTGGTACGAGTTGATGCCGTCAATACACTTGCCGTCGTTTTGGCATTGGTGCTTGTCACAGTCGTCAATATTCTCTTGACAATGTTTTCCAGTGAAACCTTTTCGAAAAAAAAATCAAATTCATTCATTTTAAAAACTCATCATCAAAAAAACATATGCATCTTTTAAGTAATTTATAAGAATTATTCTCATTCATTCTATTTATTTAAAAAAAATTTTTTAAATGAAACAAATAAATGAAATATGAAAGCCTTGTTTATGAAGAGTTGTCGCCTGCGTGGGAAAATTCCCAAGAAAGAAAAAAATCAACAACGAAACGCCAGCTAACCGGCTTTTCCAGAGAGAGATTTTAAAATGATATGTGAATACATTTTTTATAATATGCCGGCGTCATACAAATGACATGCCATGATATAAAAAAAAAGTATATGAAATATTATCCCTTTTCTTTTAAAGTCAGCTTTCTTGTTATCCTCATCAAATCTTCTTCTTTTTTTATAATCAAGCGTCAATCTTTTTTACCTTTCTAAACCAAAAAAAGGAAGTATGCCTTGTCAAATAGACAAATTCAGCTACAGAGACAGAGAGAGAGACGTACCCAAAAAACACGTCAAATATTCTTTCCATGCATACAAGCTTATTGGTTCCTTTTTAAAATTATTTATTACAAAATAATTTTAATAATGTTTAATGTTAACATATACATTAAAATTTAATCCTGTTTAAAATTTATTTGTAATATTGACAAATATTTTATTTTATAATTATTGTAAATATGAGTGATGATGGTAAATAACACACTTAATACTGTCATTAAAAAACCCGACCCACAACAAAATATCACACCTTCTTCACCAACGCCCACACACATGTCATGTATGTCATATGCATACAAGCTTATTGGTTCCTTTTTAAAATTATTTATTACAAAATAATTTTAATAATGTTTAATGTTAACATATACAGTAAAATTTAATCCTGTTTAAAATTTATTTGTAATATTGACAAATATTTTATTTTATTATTGAAAATATGAGTGATGATGGTAAATAAGACACTTAATACTGTCATTAAAAAACCCGACCCACAACAAAATATCACACCTTCTTCACCAACGCCCACACACATGTCATGTATGTCATACATCTATTTACACTCATGTACACAAACACATATTATTACGCATGTAAATTATGTACTTTTTTTTGTTTTGTAATTTTTTTTAAATGTTTGTTTGCAGAGTTGGGTGTAAAAAATATACTACATGTGCATACAAAATTCAATAGTGTAGTGACAGTAGAAATAAGTATCACAATGACGAGTTAATTTTTTTAAATGTTTGTTTGCAGAGTTGGGTGTAAAAAATATACTACATGTGCATACAAAATTCAATAGTGTAGTGACAGTAGAAATAAGTATCACAATGACGAGAACGACATTCCGTTGGAATTTTGTGGAAATCCTCTTTAAACAAAGAACAAAGCTTGTTAGCTTTTTACACATAGTCATCATCATCACCAAAATAATTAAAGAAGACACCCAGTGCATTCCATTCACATCATCATCAACACCATCAATGAAATGTGCTGTGGTGTGAAAAAAAATCTATAATAAAGAATTTGGAAATGTATTTGCTTTAAAGCTTTTGTATTTTTTTATGTGAAGAAAGTCCTTCAAAAAAATAAAATAAAAGAGGAAAGGATTATTATAACACTGGACCAAATTAGTGAGTGAGTTGACTTGAGTGACTATGTGTGTCTGTCTATTTTTAGCGTTGGTGCGTGTAAATAGTTTTGCATGGCTCTGTAATATACATATTTGGTATTTTTGGAAGCGTTCAAGCAGAAGTTGCATCATCATCATTATCATTATTCAATCCATTCTTGAAGCATGTTAAGTTTTACAGTAGTAGCTTAAAATTTTAATGACTTTTTTTTCGTTGGCCAAGAAGTTGCGGCTGACGACTAAAAAATAATTAATCTTTGTAAATGGAAACATCACACTACCAAGTAGAAAGAGACATAACATACCATAAAAATAATTTGAATGGCAAGGGAAATGATGATGATGATGATAATAATAATAATAATGATACAAGAACATGAAGGGAAACAAAACTAATATAATATGGCTTTTTTTTCATTATCATCATCCTTATAATTTTGAGTATACTTTTTGTTTCAATTTTATTTTAAATCTCTACAAGAAAATCAAGACATTTTATGTTTATTATATTACTACTACTACTTAGTGCTTAAGCCAGTGAGAGAAGATTATTTCAGAAGACAAGAAAAAAAAGTTAATGATTTTTTTTTGGTTGTAAGGATGATATGGATGGCTGGTTTGTAAAGTTATTAGCTTTAGCTGGGTCATTCATTATTATAATTTTAACTTCCTTTCTTCTGTCATCTTTCTCTACATACCTACTTTTGTGTCTTTATTAAGAAAAAAATTATATTCTAAAAACAACATGGAAAAAAGGCGCAGATGTACCAAAATAGCTATTTTAAGATCCATTTTTTATTATTTGTTTTAATAATCGATTTCCGGCTGGGTAATTATCATATTCATGAAGATGAATTAGGTACAAAACATATGTTTCTTCTGTTTATATTAAACTCTTTTCAGCCATTTAAAAATACACATTTTTTTAAAAAGTGAGTACGTATTTCATCAAATTATCATAATCATCTCACCAGTACTAGTGCCACTTTACACACATAATAAATAGGTAGTCAAGTAGTACGTAGCGAAAAAAAAAATCAGATCAGAGGGCTCCACAAAGTCCGTATAAAAATTTGACTAAAAAGTATACCTATACCAAGTTATTGGAATTGAATTGGGATGAGAGGGGTGTATTTTTTGAGGGGTTTACGTTGTATTGGTCGCATGTAAGATTATTCCCAACCCCAGTAGCATGGAAAAGACATCTATTCCATTATAATATCTACGTATGTATTATTGGTTTAAAGTACCTTACTGCCAAATGATGCATCATCAAATTTCAGCGCATTGCGTGTTGATAATAATATTGTGTCGTGCGCACCATTATCAACATTATTATTCGTCAGTAAAAAGGGAAAAGAAAAAAAAGAAGAGAAAAAAACTAGCAAGGTGGATTTATTTCAGTGTATTCGCTTTTTGTATCAATCCAAAGTAATAATATTTCTATTTAAGTGGAAGCATTTCGGAGAAGAACAAACAACCAAGTCATAAGTCAGTTTCATGCCAAAAGAAATAATAGAAAAGCTTGATGATGGATGTCGCATCTTTTTATCTGGTCATATATTATTACATATCGAATGCAAAATGCTCGTTGCTGCTGCTGCTGCTTCTGTTTAGTTTTTTTTCTCTGAAGAAATTGGACACTATCACCGTGAACTCATGGTCATGCCACAAGGAGCATCCCCACACCACCAACGACATAAAAAACTTCTACAATAATGGGCTACCATTATTATTGCTGCTACAACTACAACAACTTCAACAGAAGTGCAAGTGTGCATGCCATGTCAAGAAGACGAGGATGAAAAGTAGTCATTTTATTGTCAATAATATTAAAAAAACAGGGTATTATTTATTCTGGTCAAGAAAAAAAGGAATATAATATGTAGATGCAGAGGATTTGAATTTGGAATTGATGATGCAGATGCATGTGCAGTAGCAGCCGCCGTCGTTTTTTTCTAATGATCACATCACATAACAAACTAGTGTACTTTTTTTGAGTATGGTGTCGTGTGATGATGGATTTTTTTTTGTGTAAATAAAAAAAATTAGAGATAAACGAATGCGTAACAGGACAGACTGTCTGACACAAGACAAGTTGGAATAAGGTACCTGTGTGTGTTTATTATAAGTGTTATGGCATGATGCTCCTTTAAAATATAATGCGGTAAAGATTATAGCTGGATTTTTTTTAAAGAGGAGATAATGATTATTACTGTGAAAAATGACGTAAGATATATAGTACAAGGCTTTCATTTTCATAAAACATGATCATACGTCGACTTGCATTTTTAGATGCACTTAAAAAATAGCGAATTTGGTGTAGTTATTTACCTGATGGACATTCACATTCATAAGTCAAATTTCCTGTGACCCTGCAACTGCCTCCGTTTTGACAGAGAGATGGCTGGCATGGGATGAATCGGGTATCACACCGCTGTCCAGTGTACCCTTCTTGGCATTTGCATCTAAAAAAACGAAGAAAAAAATTTCATATTTTTAATTTTGCATAATTATATAGCTGACCAAACATATTTTTTTAACTAGGGTTGGAATCCATTTCTTAATAATATGCATTTGTAAAACAATATTTGAAGGAGCTGATGTACTCAAAAGCAGATATTCTGGTTAATTTTTTGTTTTCTTTTGTTTTGTTTCCATTTTTAAATCAAGAACTAAAACATCTGCCACTTGTTAAATCCTCTGCAATCATCTCACAGTTTTTATCATTTATTTAAAAATTATTAAAGTTAAAAAACGTGTTAAAAATGTGTCCCTCAGTCATGTCATGAGTCACGACGACGACCAAGACAAACAAACACACAATCATGTCGCGTCTTATTTTTATTTTTCTTGGTCGTATTCGTATTTATTAAGCTCAGTCTGATTAGAGATTATAAATGCGTAGTAGGTACGTCTTATTTAAAAACATAAAGTAAAAGAGCATGTATTTATCTTTCTTTACAAAAATACTACTTGACTTGACGTCTTCCTTGACGTAGTTGGTAGCAGCAGCAGTAAAGCGTGCGTGAGTTTACTTTACATGGATGGTTTTGGAAGATATATAAAAAATACAAACAAACAATGACTGTTTTATTTATGATTACGTTTGATGAATGGTTTTTTGTTGTCCAGTGAAGGAGTCAAGTCAAGATAAGAAAACAAAGCCTATAAACAACATCATCAAAAATGACACATGACGAATGACAAATCATAAAAATAAAATTTAACTGACAAAAAATCTATATGAAAAAAATTTCCTAAACATCCTGGCTACCCGAGTTAAATGAAATATATCCCGTTTTATTATACGCGTAAAATAATGGAATTTATACGTGATATTTTCCATCATCATTTTGTATGTATGCACTTACTTGTAGCTCCCATAGACATTGGTACAAGTACCATGTATACAAGCACTCCTATTCTGACACTCGTCAATATCCTTCAAGCAATTGGCTCCGGTGAACCCCTGATCACAAATGCATCTGTATCCCCTCGCATTATCCTCCGGTATACATTGTGCATCATTTTTACAAGGGTTTGTCCCATTAATGGTGCAGTGATCCGTGTGCTGACAATTGTGCCCCCTGTAACCGGGGCTGCAGTTGCAAACATATGTGTCCAAGGATGTAAGTTTGCAGACGCCATTGATGCATGGGCTGGACTGACAAGCGTTGTCAATTTCCAGCTCGCAAAACGAGCTGGTGTAGCCCACAGGACAGTCACAGGCAAAGGTTGGAGCTGCCTTTGGTTTCAGGACTACACGGCAACTGCCCCCGTGTTCGCATCGCGGTGTTTGGGGGGTATGGCAGGGATTAGGGTATTGACAATATTCTCCAACGTATGTGGATGGACATCTGAAAAAATAAAAATTAGAAATATTCTTTTAGTAAAAAAATTAGATCATCAAACATGCTCATCTTTTCATTAAGCTCTCATATTGTCAGTTCATTGGAAAAAAAATAGTGTGAAGAAAAGCGTGGGAATCTTGCACAGATTTTTGAGGACACAGGAAAAACAGATAGCATGACACCACACACCAGACTTTGAGGAGAGTAACATGTGCGTGTAAGGAAACCAACAGGGAATATTATTATTGTGTGGTATACTATATTGTGCACTTGAAAAATAAATATAACGGGTATACAATAATATGTACATATAAGGCAATAGGGTTGAAATATGGATATTATGATAATATTTTTTAAGTGAGAGAGAGAGAGAGAAGCAGATGGGATGTTATTGCGTCCGGTGTTTGCGGTTACGAGTTTCCCTTCACATTCAACGATCCAAAAAAAACCTCAATCTTCTCTCGTGGTGATGATCATTCCAAAATACAAGCATAAGTCAAAAGTTGAGAGACTAAAGCGAGGGAACCGACGACAGAAAAAAAAAATAATAAAGATACAAAGTATAATATAGCACAATAGATGCTATTGTGACACTGCACTGGGAAGAAGTGTCCATCATTATAAAAAGGGCAGTGTGCAGTGTATACACATGTCACATTTATTTTGGTTATAATTTTTATCATGGAAAATTATTAACCGCGCAATTTTTTTCCTTTAAACATGAACAGGATAATAATGTTTGAGATTGGATTACTGTAATAACAGCTATAATAATTTGGGAATACATAAGTAGGTTGTTTTAAAAAATTAGGATATGGAGAGAGGGATTATCTATTAATTTGCAATACAACAACCAGGGAGAGAGCATCTTTGTTAAATTTGATGACAAAAAAGGAGCATCTTTTTTTCCCTTGAGACAAATTTTTTTGTACATGGGAAAATAGAACTGCGTTTGATCTCATAAAAAACATTGAGCGAGAACAATGGAATGATATTGATACATAGTATTATTATTATGACAATCTTTTAATAAAAGTGTACAACACGCACATATGTTGTCATTATGTTTACTACTCATTGTACATAAATATATGATATCATCGTCATAATTAAATGGAATACTCTGGGCTCCTGTTTA
>JAHZNC010002355.1:0-29156 GCA_027744095.1 Zhuqinia jingwanae | reverse complement strand
TACTTACAACAAAATACCGTGACTATATTTGCTTTGTTCTTGATTTAATGTAGGGTAGTTTGTAGTTGATAGGTTTCTGATGAAGACTAGGGTTGGTTGGAATTCTGGATGGACTTCATCCCTTATTACTACACAACTACTCTCGTTATTTTTACCAACACATGTCCATAAGCATTCGTAACAAGTGCAACATTACAAGATTTGGCTGGAATTTGCTCCTCATCCCAATATTATTATTCGGTGCTCTATGGTCTCATTCATTTTATAGTTTGTATTTGTCTCCCACATATAACGTAACGTAGAGTGGCCTTTGGCATTATTCCATGAAATTGCAACCCACCAACCATATCGCACATTATTATTACATAGATATCCTAACTTTTGATAGATAAACTGAGAGAATCTCGCAGCAGAAAACAAGCAATACAAACAACACAGTAGAATATTGACTCATTCTGAAGATAATCAAACTTGGATTACTGTGTACTTTCCACAAAAACAAATTAAACCAATGACTCAGTTGTTCCGTGTTTTTGGTTAAACGGGCTTCATGACGAACCACTGCTGACTTCATTTGTACTTGTTTAACAGCCATAATAAAACGCACTTTGTGTCAACCTTACAAATTATCATTTCACCCCCATATTTCTCCCGTTTCATTTGTGAATTCTGAACAGTAAAATCGAAATGAGTATTAGTTAGCTAAAACTAAAACTGTTACTCTTTTAGTACTCTTCAAGTCTTCTTACATAATATCCCGAGAGTATTTTTGTCTTAAACAAGAAAGAGCAAGTATGATCTGAAAAAAATGTAGCCCTGACTGTTCGTAATGCTGATGACTGTTAATTGCAATAATATTTTGACAACATTAAACACTTTGAATGACGAATGAGTTTTTGGACGCTGGCGTATGTTCGTACTTCGAAATAGTGTGCTTATTATTATTATGATGTATTTATGTATGCATAATTCTTTTTGACATTTTCCAAAACGACAATAAGTGCTGTTGAATTAATGCTCATCTGCATTCAAATAAAATTCATAATCAGAAGAACTGGACGTATGTTCTCATGATTCAAGAATATAATCTACCCGCATCCACTTCTCATAACCAAAAGCTGTATATTATCTGGTATTAAAACAGTTGCATTACGTCGACCATTTTTAATAAGTGATTTATGATGTGAGTAGTACGCATCCATTTGGCAATGAATGTGGAATGAAAAATAGTAGAACTTTTAGTGTAGTAATATTATTGTAATATGAGCAACAAACAGATACAGGGACTAATGCATTTTTCATCTCTTGATGAGATACACCCAGTGTCACAAAAAGGGTGAGCTATATTGGTCGACTATTAAAATGAT
Organism: Zhuqinia jingwanae; assembly: GCA_027744095.1. Lineage (NCBI taxonomy): Eukaryota > Metazoa > Arthropoda > Collembola > Entomobryomorpha > Paronellidae > Zhuqinia > Zhuqinia jingwanae. The sequence goes on along the minus strand of JAHZNC010002355.1, from coordinate 27,789 downwards.
TATACGATATCAAGTACTGCATCCCAAACTGCAAGTGTCTCAGATTCGATGCCCCCCTCCTGATTTCGTGATCATCATCATGATGCAGCAAAGTACACACATAAAGTGGAAGAATGTGTGCATAGTGCTTTCACAAGCACGTGTCATGCAGTCACTCTCGTGGAATGACAATAATAATAATAATAATGTGGTTTATGTAAATGGCACACGCGTAAATTTTCCATGAACCATCATTAGAGAGATAAGTTGATAGTTGATATTGAGTACTTGGAAAAAGAGGAAAGAGCATGCAAGAGGAGAGGGTATCATTCTTATAATTAGAATAGTCAGACACGTACCCGGATATACTTTAGTAATGAAGAAATGACCTGCAGTGTGGTAATAATGGGGCAAAATAAAGTGTGATGTTGAAAATTATTCATAAACTAAAAGGATAAGCCCATTTGTGAAAGTTCTCAGGATGGGAAATCATAAAAGTGATTCTGATTCTAAAAATAATACCATGACTTGATTGACCATGAGAGAAAATTAATAAACATAAAAGTTGTAATTGTATGCACACTGGCATTTCAAAGGTTAAATCATGCTTGTATGTATTTATGCATGNCATTTCAAAGGTTAAATCATGCTTGTATGTATTTATGCATGTATTGTTCATGTTGTAGTCGTACGTGTTTTTTTCTGAATTTTGTACGTTTGTAAAAGAACAGAAAAATGATGATCTAATTATTTTGCTTCAACAATTGGAATTGCACGCACATCAAGTTTTGTAGTGCAATGCATTTGATAATAATGTTCGTGATAACGATACTTTTGCATGATATTCTTACACTCAAACTCATTTGGCAAACTCCGGGAGGCAGCAACAAATTATTATTTTAAAATATATCTGCTGCTCCATTCCTTTCCTCCCCTTTTTCTTGCCGTTGGATGATATCACCACATCACGAATTTTTTCCGTTCCTTTTAATATCTGCCGCATCATTGAATTGATGTTGCTTATATTTAAAATGTGTAAACCCGGATTTCTTTTCTTTTTTCTTATAAAATGAAGCTGGGGTTCACATAAGAGAAAGATTTCTTGAGTGGAGAAATGCCATCATGGTCGCTTTTAAAAGGGTGTATGTATGCAGATGCAGGGATGCACAAGTGCAATGAGAAGAGATGAATAAATGACAGTTATGTAACTGCCTTTAAGTTAGAACATGGGCAATAAATGCATAAATTTGGAAGAGGGAAAAAAACTGATGGAAGTTACACGGAGAATTGTTGGTGGTTGATGGCGGCTGCATCCTAGCAGGAGGCAGTAAATCTAGCTCAACATTATCTTTTTGGTAAATCTCAAGAGTACTTAAAAAGCTCGTCACTATCATGGTCGCTTTTAAAAGGGTGTATGTATGCAGATGCAGGGATGCACAAGTGAAATGAGAAGAGATGAATAAATGACAGTTATGTAACTGCCTTTAAGTTAGAACATGGGCAATAAATGCATAAATTTGGAAGAGGGAAAAAACTGATGGAAGTTACACCGAGAATTGTTGGTAGTTGATGGCGGCTGCATCCTAGCAGGAGGCAGTAAATCTAGCTCAACATTATCTTTTTGGTAAATCTCAAGAGTACTTAAAAAGCTCGTCACTGTTTGACTAGAAATCAACCCCTGTCGAGAAGTATAATATCACCTACATACACAAGGAATATCAAAAGAAAGTGTGGCATCGTCACCACTTTTTCTGAATTCACTATCAACCTATGACTCAAACGGAGAACAAAACTAAGATTATGGAAGTGACAATATCGCTATCGCTCATTTCGCAGCATTTCTTGCATTGTATGTATGCATGTAGGTATATGTGTATGATATCTGAACAAGCCGATCTTTCAAACTACTTCCCCAAATCGTGAGAAGGCTTTTTTGTCGGTGAATAGAAAACGTCTGATTATCATGTAGTGAAAGAAGGGTATTACGTGAGAGTCGTTCTTTATTAGTTGTATGATAGCAGAGAATAGCATAATGGCCTGATGACTCACTTCCTCTTCAAGACTTTATGCAATAGTCAGCAAATATATATTATATACGTATCTACGTAAGTATATATCTATATACATCCATGTGTATGTATATATTTATATGGAAGGTGTATGCTTTTTAGTATTTTATGTAGTCATAAACCCCGGATTGTTTAAGATTTTTTATATGAAAATTATTCATTAAAAATCTGTCTTAATATCGTACGGATAAGCAATTGCATAATCACTTGGGAATGAAAGAAAAAATGGTAACATATCCTTAGATAATTCGGGCATTTCAGTTATAGTATAACCTAAGTTCATAATGGTACATGGTAAGAGTTATTTATAGTTTTATAATCGGTTATTCTGTTACTTGATATTTACTGCGATGATACAAATGCTTTCTCTTTCTCAATACGATTATGTTCCAGTCAAAGAATTTTGCAAGAGTGCTTACGGGACACCGCACTTGAGTCATACTGCGAAGAGAAAATGCTGTTACTATATATTCTGGGAACAGTTGTTGGGTTTCCTATGACTGCATTTTCCTCGTTGTTCAGAAAATTTCGATTTTCATCTCATTTCCTGATTTTCCCAAAAAAAAAATCATCATGCACAATCATTGTGCGTTTACCCACATCATGGAAACTTTCCAAGTAGATCTATGAAATATGGGGTGCATAAAATTACGGAAAATTGATCCCTCGTTGAATGTAAGCATATTTACGGCCAGAACCTACAATCTTCTGCCTTGTACTCGCATTTACACAGTTTAGTTATATACCTCGTGACATGCATATTACGGGCTGTTGTACAATGTGGCGTACAGTATACAGTTCTGCTTTCCCCATCTCACTCGTCGGTTATATTATGATTATGATAATCCTATTATTGCACATCAAACGCTGTGGTAGCAAGACAAAATATTATATATTTACGCAATACAATAATATAAAATTCAACATTTATTCAGAATGACACTTATTCGATACATTTGTAATGGAAATTTCGCCGTCGAAATACATACATAGGTACTTACATAGATACATAGTCATAAGCTTCCCTACAGCAGAATGTGTAAGTTAAAATTTCAAAATATCTGTCATTCGTAAAAACGTTACACGGGTTTATTTAAAGTGGGATGCTACAAGATAACTACTATTGAAAGAAACCTGATTGTACATAGATATTTTTTAAGAAAATGTTTTACATAAATACAGAGATACAAGCAGTAAAAATAGTTTCGGTTTTTTCAAACCCATAGACTACTAATCTTCCTTAAAATTGTGTGTTTAAAAGGGTGCAAGTGTGATCCACACTTTTACTTGTGATTTGTAAAAAAAACTCACTTCAACCCTGTCTGAATTTCTCACCCTGTCATCTTCTAACCTCTACTTAAATGTATATTATCCGAAGATTTTCTCTTCCCATTTTCTAGCAATGTCTGACTCATGCAAGCCAAGTGGGAAGTAGATATTCCAAATATTTTATACAACGATATTATACATGACTATATATGTGAATATCTATATATATGAATAGCCCCATTTCGTACTTTATTTGTAGACATAAAATGGTTTTATTTTATATACTTTCGATAAATTCTGCTGCAATATTATTTCTATATTGAAAGTACTTCATCTGAAGTCGCAAACAAAACGGGGAATAAATACCCAATGACAAATATTCCCCATTCCAACAGGCAGTAGGTGTACATATTGGTGTATATACATTCTCATTTATTTGTAAAAAGAGGGTTGTTGTTTCATCCCAAAAGCAAGACACATCACAGTTGACAATTTTCAAATTATCTCTAAAATTCAGTTGTGTCGGGGGAAATATTCCTCCCGAATCTTTATATACTATAGCATTATCCCAAAATGGAGTGAATGTGAAGAACGATAGGATCATCATTTATTTTTATATCGAAGAAAGTGGTGCAATGAGCTGCTGCTCCATATTTGTGGAAAGATTGGAAAGATGGGATGGGAACCCCAAAAAGGTTGTATAGCTGTTGAGAGGGATAGGGCATGGGGCCACAAGGTTATGCAAAGTACCAAATGTGAGGGTGAAAATGGGGGCGTACGGCGTACGTGAAAATGTTTACCCGATTCCAGATGATGAAAAGTACATTGCATTATTCCCCATATCCATCAGCACCACATCACACTCAGGACGGACTGCTTGCTTTGTCGCTTTTTATAACTTGTGCCATTTCATAGTGGCAGTAGTACCAAAATCCAACTCTTCTCTCTCGGTTGCATTGTGGAGGGGTAGCAAAAGACTGGATTTTTGGCCTCTAGCTTTGTACTGATGACAATGATATTATAGTTGAAAATCGGTCTAGAATACAGGAAATTACTCAAAATTACTCTGCTGGGATTTGCAATGTATTTGCCTTTCCCTATTGCGTCTTTCCTCATTAGGCATCTCCCAAGCTTTCTCATCCTCAATCCCATTTTCATTCGTTGATATTTCATTGCAATTTTGTTCCCATTTACATAATTTGTCACACACGTGAGAAGAAGGAAACACTTAAAATACTGACTTTTTATGTTTTTCTAAGAGCTTAACTTTAGCCTTTTACCGGCACCGACCCGCGAGATGAGGTAAGGTTATTGAAACCAATAATGGAATTGCACAATATACTGTACTTTCACCTATCCTTATTTATGTATACATCCATTCTTTTTTAAGTACTTTGATGGCTCCAATTCATAAGAAATCATATAATATTGTAAATATCACAAATCACATCAAGAAACTCGTATCAGTTAGATTCAATTGTTCAAGTTCTGTCCGTAAAAAATGCGAATAGTTTCGTAAGCTTTTATTATGGAATTCTTTGACAATTGCTAGGAATGTGAGAAAAAATCACGAACAAAATGATTATTATCGGTGATAAAAAAATGTATAACCTGACATACTAACTTATTGTAGAACAATCAAAATTAAAAGCTATGTGCAAAAAGCACATTTTTCAAATTAATTTCACAAACTTTCACCACTGCCCAAATTGCTGAACCAGAGAAACGACTACTGTGAGAAATGCTTTACAAGCAAATGCGTACAAACTTGTAGCCACAAATGTAACCATACATCATAAACGGAATGGAACATTCTTTAGCAACCATTCAAGCGAATATGGTCGTAATTTAGACAAATATTTTATCAGCAGATTACAACAAAGAATTATTTCGCAGCGAGTACTTTAATTGAGAAAAAAATGTTCCTTTTGTTGGCACTATATATAAATCCTAACCCAATACATGTGATCAGAAACGGTTTGCATTACCATCTGCATTTCACAGGAGAAAGTAAACGTTCAAGTTCTATCACACGACACATTCAACATTTGATTCAAGTTTAAGTGATTTTATGTGTACTAGCTTTCAAACCTATGCCATTAATATTAAAAAATGACAAGTTTTTAATTAGATCATTTAGTCCTTGAGTAACTATAATTTAAAGAATGCATACGCATGTTCAAGGAAATTCACACACAAAGATTATACACAGATGACCCTGGTCTTGAAATTTTGTTTAAACAAACATATATATTTATGTTTACATAATATTTAAATTTGTATTAACATTAACATAACATACAAAGCAAATGCAAATGTAAGGAGTTTCATTTCATCCATTTATGATCCCAAAAATATTTGAGCATTACGAATCCTTTTATTAAAATATTATTTTAAATTACTGCTTGTCAATGTATGAGACATTTAAAAATACATTTGGGATGCCTTATCCTGCTTGCATGGATAACATTAAAGGTACTGGCTCTAAACGCTAGTGTTATTGGTATGAATCAGACTCAAGGAGCCACAACGACATAAGAGAGACAGTCCTGGAGAGAATCGAAAAGCCAGCACTTTTTCATACCCTTTACAAGATTTCCCTGCTGGCTGTTTAGTGTCCAAACAGTTACGGGATATTATCAAATATAATTTAAGCAAATCAAATTTTAAACCTATAACTCCACCATGTTGCACTGATACGGTTTTTTAAAAAATATCTGACCGATTGAGTGTTCATTTTGGCAACCTAGCCACGATAAGAAATTGACGTACAGCCTGGCCATGGGTCCAGGAATGCGTTTCGAGGTATGGCGCCCACGCATAATTAGTACAGCAAAGTCACAATAAAAACTTTCGTGTCATTAGAAAATTAACCATTATAATGCCATTCTATATTTTAAAGATTTTATCCTTTAATTCTTTATAAGTTCTGAAGTCGGCAGGAACTGATGCTGGCGTTGACGAGCAATTATGGTTGCTCGACCAATAGACGAAACGGGCCAGATAACTTACAACAACGTCGGAAGATTTATCAAATCTGGCAGAGTACATCTGTATTGTTGCTCTCTTACTGACAAAGTACTAATAAGTAATTACTCGTGCACCGTATTTTATCATATTTAAAATAAAAGGATACATCATGTTATCAAATGCTGAATGTTGAAGGATGTGGCTAGATTTCTTGGTAAAGGTGGAAATGTAAAAGAAACTGTATTTTATTGGGTACCCAGCGAAGAAGCTGCTGAAGATTTCGAGGGAAGTCTCATTTTTAAGTAGGTAAAATAGGATGCCACATGTCGTATAATAATGCATAATATATTGTTAACACTGACAGACATTGGACAGAGGAAGTTAACGGGGCATCTTATTTGCATAATTGAAACTAAATACTGAAATATAAAACAAATTTTTGTGCAGGGCCACACTGTCTCAAAAAGTTGGGGGCATCCCCAATAATAATGATTATAGTTTAAACGATTTATATGTTGAAACCCCATTACATAATAATGATGAAAATGAAACATTACAAGAAAATAAAAAATGATTTAATACGTAAACAAACGAAAATAAATTAGGAACGTGTAAAAAATAACATTTTATTGTTAGCTGGCATTTCTATTTTCTTTACATAATTCAGTCCATTTGCCTCAGCTAATTTTACCAAATCAGTAATATCTCTGACTCCCCACTCAGGATTTTGCATCCTAAGTCCTTCATCAAATCTAACATTACTCTCTGGAATTAATATTCCGTTTTCTGCATAGGGCCCATATGTAATAAGTACTCCTGATCCCGGTTTTAACAGTTTGCCTGCACAAGAAAACAATCCAGTGGTACAAGAATATGGTGATATATGAATTAAGTTACTGCAGTAAATGACATCAAATTTGGTCTCAGTAATATTTTCCGGCCATCTTTCTGTGGGCACAGACACATCAATCTGAATTGGGTCCAAAACATTGTTGTTTGGAAGTAAAGCCGCATAACTGGATATGCTCTTAAAATTATTCGTGTTCACTTCACTTGGCTGCCAAAGGGAGTTAGCGAAATGCTTTGCAAAGTGTGCAAGGTGTTGTCCTAAAAAAAATTAAAGCCCAACTTGATAATTAAAATAACTTGACCATGTAATTAGTTGTAAACATGCCTTATCAATGCCAGGTGTATTATAAATGCTCCAATTTACCCGTCCCTGAAGCGATTTCCAGTATTCGTAATTGCCTTGACCCGTCTAAATTCTCCTTTAGAACATTGAGAATTGGATCTTTGTTCCTTTCGGCGGCTGGAGCAGATAACATTTTTGTACTAATGCAGGTACAAGATTCACAATAGTATCGCTGTATTATTGAACTTATCCTTAAAACCACAGCCAAACTGTCATGTGCTGTAAAACAAGTGAGTTCATTTCCATTTAAATCTAGCTACTTTCGGTATGTAATAATACTACAACAAAATGTTAAACGCAATAATTACTAAATCACTTACCAAGCATGCAACTCAGAAGCGCTGTGTGTAACAAAGTGGCCGCTAATACGAATAAAAATTCGCCCTGGATAACTCAATCAGATGCGTGCAAATTTTGATTTCTAGAAAAACATAAAGCAGACATAATTATTTTAAAACTGGATATGCAATTAATTCGCAATTTTTTTTAGCAATTCATTTGCAGTCTTCATGAAAATTCGTGTAACTTTATTGTTATCGTGAATTGCAGAAAACCATAGTTCTGCTTTGTTGAAATACAATTAAATGTACGAGCAAAGAAGAATTGCATATTGCTGCTTGCCGTCGCGTGTCGCGTGCTAATTTAGAAATTATAACTTTGAAGTATGTCAAGTTGCAATGTACTACAACTACAAGTAAACTTAATTGTTTCACTTGTTTTAAAACAGGCTTATGATGCCAAAAGTTTACGCAAGTATGCACTGTGTAGTACACATACCAAAGTGAAGTCTGATTAGTAATGCAATGTCCTGCAATATTGGGAAATATTACATTTTTAGCAATTTACAAAACGATCTATTTACTTTGAAAATCTGTTACTCCTTGAGACATTTATTACTGAGTCCACTGGCAATATTTAAAGTTTGCATACAGCACGATCCCGTGGGGACTAAGGCCTATATCCACATCTAAAAACTCAAATGTAGGTTTACCGCATAAAATGATGAAGGGAGCCAACAATAATTAAATGACATAGGACACGTTTGACTGGTTTGACATGTCATGTTACATTTAGCATTAGATTTTCCGACGACGTTCAATGGTGAATGCTTGTCCATTGTCCACTGAATGTTTATTTACTCTAATGTATTGTTTTTCTTTAACTTTGTTATAACCTTTTATCGTGAAATGTGTAAACAAAGAAATAGAGTATCAAACATACATAAATTATAGAAATCAATTGACTATTAAATTGCAGTTAAATGTCAATAGCATTGTGTTTTTAAAAACTTTTTACGCAGCTCATTCTCACCCTAGTCTTATTACGCGTGCCACTACACACTACACTGACTCGCCATAACTTTGTCGGGATCAAAATTTACAAAGACGATACGCATTTGTCATAGTCATGTCATACTCACATCGTCGGACGAAAATTGTTTTATATTGCCACAAGTGATAAACATGTATCTATATACTAACATTTCCATCATCTGTTTTCTCTTTCTCTGTCAGTCAGTGTCAGATGTAGTGTCAAACCCACACGAAAATTCAACTGCTTATTAAACTAACTAAAAAAATGTATGTACATATCATATGCAGGTGTATTGGTATTGGTGCATGTTTTATCTATTGTTTTAGAGTGTCGAATGTCGATTTCATTTCGTATACACTGACTTTATAATGTGCATATATTAGTATTGTATTTTATTTTTTATACCCTTGTGTGCACACAAGTTTTAAAAAAAAATATATAAATTACTACAACAATAGGCACAACTTGTACTACTGCAAACAATTTCTTAACTCTAAAACACATACTTTACCTTGATTTTATTGTTGTAGTAATATTATTGTCAGGAAAGGGTTGTGTAAAATTACACGCATACCTATATAGTTTTCCGCAGTATACTTATTGCATGAAAGTTTAACAACTACAAAACTCTTTTTCCCCTTTGAAAACTAGACTAAACAGCTACACAAGTATTTTTTAACAACACTTAACACTACATCAGCAGCAGTAGGTTTTGTCAGTGTTTTGTTTGCAATGCAAACTTTGCATATATATAGAGCTCTCTGTTTTGCGTACAACATGTATTTTAGTGTGGTGAACGTGTAGGAAGATGAACTTTTTCATGCACTTGCAAACACTGACACAACACAGTTTTTTTGTAACTAATATACTTTTTTTTTTACCGAGGTTTATGGTCCTCTCTCTTCTCTCTAGCTGCTCTCTGTACTCCTATATAGTGAGTGAGTGATATTTTTTACTCCATTCACATTCTGCTTGTATATATTTTGTGGTGTTCTTTTCAGCATCAGCAGATCTCTCACTCTCACCATCCATCCTCTTCTCGCAACATTATTATTACCCGTGTAAAGTAAAAAACAACAACAATACATGCAGGTATTCAGGTCTCACTCAGGTATATATGCAAGAATTCAAGGTAAAACGATATCAAATTGAAACCATAAAGAGAAGCCAGGTAGGAAGAATGAGAACCACCACCACCATCATCATCAAGCCAAGTTGATCTTATAAAATGTTGTATGTACCTATTTCTCCTTATACTGCATTTATTTTGTGGGCAATATCAAACAGAAGGGAGTAATCAAAATCAATCATACCACTATTGTCCCGCATTTCTTCAAAACTATAAATTAGTTGTGTTTGGGATGGGGACATTTTCCATTAATTCATTTAGCATAGACCGTTAAAACCAAGTTCATTAAATGTTTCAGAGCAGACTCGCTGACTCACAATCATCCTATTCAGTTATTTACAAGGTGTGATTTATGAGTTTTTGTTTTTCTTGTCCTAGGCTGTTTTAATACCCAGTTATTTATTAACAGTAGTTATACTTAAATACGACAAAAATTCTTTTTAGGTATGTACATGTGTAATACCCAAATTGATGTGTTATCGTCCTCATAATTTTTCACTAAAGGAGAGCAAAATGTGAATTTTGCGAAATTGCAACTCGCATATTCATAAATAGCAAAGTAGTTTACTTTTGATTTATAGTCATACCAAATCTTCCCTTTATTAGAGTGGCGAGTTTTTGTGTATTAATTAAGTACTATATTATTTTGATAGACGATACAAATTTGTGATCTGCTGAGCTATTTGGAGAAAGTGTCTAGTAAGTGTATTCCATCTTTAGTTTTTGTACACATTGTATTGAACTTGTTTGTAAAATAAATATCGCTTTGGAGTGCGTTATTTTTCGGTAAAGTAATCATTACGGATAATTATAATTTCATGGTGAATCAGGGCTAATATTCCCATTAGAAGTATATCTATCAGGATGACAATGGGCGATAACACTCCTCTTGTCCCATTGGTACACCCGCTGCTTCTCCGTCCAGTGTTGACGCAGGTAATATTTATCTTCTGAATTAGTGAATTTATTGGTTACTCGTTAAATACATCTATGATTTTTTACGTTTGTTTCTATACATTTATTGTGTAATACTACTCATTAGATGTCAAAGTCGGACTCTGCTGCACCTGGTGTTCGAAATGCGTTGGCTGCGGCAGAAGCGTCTTGTCCAGGGATAAGCCTTGAATTAACTCTCGCCATAATCAAAAAGTCAGAGCTAAATGTAGGATTAAATGAAGCTGTCCTAAGACTTCAAGGGACTCCCGACGATAACGAATGTAAATGCAAGTTTTTTAAAACTTTTAGAATTTTTTTTTGTTATAGTGAACGTTACAGTTTATTCTTATTTTTTATAATTACAACAGCGTCGGAATTTCGCACCAGTCGCAGCGAAGAGCCATTCCGTGAATTGAGCAAGAAGTCTGCTCAACTGAAGCGAATTCTTAGTCGCATTCCCGACGAAATTATAGATAGAAAAACATTCCTTGAAACAATTAAGTAAGTACAAATCATGAAAAAAGTAGTTTCTTGAAATAAAGTATTGTTGGCCGTCCATTTTATTTTGACTTTAAATGTATATTTTTGCAGAGAAATCGCTAGTACGATCAAAAAAGTACTTGATGCTGTGGCAGCTGTATCTGCTTTGGTACCAAATCCCAATGCTCGTGCATTGTTGGAGCAGAGGAAAAGGGAATTCGTAAAATATTCCAAACGCTTCTCGACCACCCTGAAGGAGTATTTCCGTGATGGCTTGTAAGAGTAGTAATTATTATCTTGCGACTACCTTTTTAAAGGGTGTGTTTATTCAAATATATTTGACTATATATTTTTTTCGTTTTATTTTTTACAGAGAAAATCCTGTTTACCTGAGTGCCCTATATTTAATCAATCAAACTAACCTGATAATGATGACGGTTAAAGACAGATGCGAATAGTCGGAGTGATCGAGCCTAATTATAACTATGCTGCTAGTAAATGCGATGTATATAAAATGCAACACGGTCGGCTAAGAAATATTCATATAAACACAAACTCCGATAATATGTTACTGTTATAATTCACAGTAATTTTAGCGTTTCACAGTCGAAATCAAATGGAACAGTGTAGATTTTAAACTTGAGTTATACAACTAATGCAAGTTCAAATTATAAAATACATTACATATATATGTATAAATACTAATGTTATATCATGAATGAGATAACACTGCTGTTGAAAATTAATATTTTATGGTGATTCAATCGTGATGAGTAATGACTTTAGAAGAGGGCAGATCAATTCGTGATTAATTAGTACTTTCAGAAATTTAGCAATACAAATGTGCTGATTAATATTGTATTGTAGTTGTATCCGGTAATAAGTAACCGAAAATTAAATGTTCCGTAGGTACTAATTTGTCGTAGTTCATTAATATAGAGTTAAATGCCACAGGACCTTATATGCTGTTGGCTATACATAAAATTGACATTCTTCGTCGTACCGTACATGTTATAGAATGTGATAGTGAGTAAACATTAATATCGTAATTATTTTTTTCATTGTTAACTAATATATTGATATATATTAGGGAAATAATTTATTTTTAGTATGTATTTAAATTCATAATTAAACCAATTCCGAAAAGGCCAAATTATGTAACAGTGACATTTACTTGTTTTATTTTTCATTTTTCGTTCTCCAACTAGTCTGTTTTTGTGTGTCCACTGTCACAAGACTTCTTCGAATTGCAGTATAAAAATTGAAAGATGATAATTCGGGCTTTGAGGGATCTTTATCAGTATGTATTTTTTAGTTGAGGGGTTGCGTTATCCAAATAAATGCTACATGAATAAACGAAAGTTGTATATAAGTAGTAGTAAATTAATGGAAATTGTTCATTTTCGCAGAAAGGAAAAGTTGGTTACATTAGAATATTTAGGAGAGAAGAGCTGCATTGATTGTTACTCTAATTATACTGAGCTATTATATTTAAAATTAAATTGTAGCCGCTACACTAGTATATTTCTTTTTTTTGTTTCTTTTAGAAATGTGTACACAAAGAGACTTCACAATAATAATAAAAATCATTTTCAAGCTGCGGCTTCCAGGCGTATCGGTATTATAAATGGATTGACCTGTGGCCGATTGGTTAAATACAATCCGTGTCTTACCTCTTTAATAATATTTAAATGTTTAGATGTGGGAATATTTTATGTCGAACATGTAACGAAAAGAATTTAAAAGTTGAATATTCTAACAATTATTAAAAGGTTTCATTTTGAACAATTCACATGTTGACTTCTTGATCCTTTTCAACAAGCATTTCTGCTGTTCACATGTCATGTCATCGGATCTATTAATTTATATCACTCCAAATTCCAGGCAACATTCTATCGCATTTCATCATACTCTGTTAGTAATTGGATTCAGCTGAAGAAAATAGTGTGGACTTTGGTTGGAGTGACGTCTACACACACACGCACACTATACACGGGAATTTGAGAGAGGGTTGATTTGTATACACGTTGACATTATGAAGCATATCATTTCATTGGTGTTACTGTGTGTGTACAAGGTACATGGCACATGCACATGGAATTTTACATTTTCATTTTTATATTTTTTGCCCTTTCTTCGTATACATATAATAATACGACAGTTTAAAAGGTTCAGCAATGACACTTGATTCAATCATGAAGACTAGAAAGAGAGTTTGGTTTTTTATTGAATTTGTGCTCCCCAGTTTCCAAACTGGTAGTGCTGCTAATTTATACTCATACCAAAACTGAGACCAGCAGTGGCAAAAGTTAATGGTTAGATCTCTGCATGATTATATCCAGTACAATTATTATGCATCAGCCTGTATGTGATAGCTACATATAATTATATATATATATCTATATACAAATGTATATGATTGTACTGCATACAATTACATAATTAAGTGTAAACGGGTAATGTGTCTCTATCAACACTAATGGGATTACATCAACGTCATTGCACGTGCTCATTGCTCATATTGAGCATTTTATACAGGCGAGCATAAGGCTCATATTTTATTGAGCATTATTAAGACAGTGGTCTCGGCAAGAAGCAGCATCGGCAATTAAAACAGTTGCAACTTGCAAGTTATATGCCGTGTCGCTTCACTCTGAACACACAGGATTGAAGTATTTGTTACCTCATTTCATTACGTGCTCCCTAAATAGGAACAACACTAGTTAGCTTGAATATTTATTAATGAGAAATATTAATTTGTAAATAAATAATTGTAGTCCAGTGTAGCAATAACGGATTGTCAATTATTTTGCAGAGCGTTTCAAGACACAATGGTATATACAGGTGCCACATTATTTCTCCTGGTGCTTTCCGTAGTTCCGTATTTGGATGCCGACGGAAATGGTTATATACATGATCATGCGTAGTCAGATGCAGCTATTAACTAATACATGCATGGACGCCCAGAATCACAAAAGCGAACCTGGTCCTGAGGATAGTCTCCATGATCGAGTAATGACACAATATAACTTTTAAGAGAGGTGGAGGAAACCTAACAAATTCTTTTGCAATTTTCAAGTGTTATCCATGGATGAATAGATCATGTTGTACAACAGCAACTTCCGTATCCGTTCATGTTGAGAGACTGTACAACTTTGACTGGAGTCACTGCTCCCACGTGAAAACCTTATCACAAAAATGCAGATCACACTTTCGGCAGGATTTGTGTTTTTATGAATGTTCACCAAACGTTGGCCCGTGGCTGGTGAAAGTAAGAAAAATGAATTCCTTAAGATAATCTAGTAAAGCGATTTCACGAGGATAAGTGCTATAAAAGTTTATCACGTCTATTGTCTCTTTTAAGGTTGATCAAAAAATTCGAAAGCAAAGATTCATCAATGTTCCTCTTTGTCGAAGTGACTGCAACGCATGGTTTCAGGATTGCATTGATGATTACACTTGCACAGGTGAAAATTCACAATTTATATTATCAACATTTTCGTGTGATACCATTGATGAGCACACCACTATTATAAAGTTGTAAATAATTGTGCATGGAATCCATAAATTATTCTAGATAACTGGGGATTAAACTTCCAATGGAGTAAAAATGGAAATCAATGTCCTACCGGCTCAACTTGCCGGACGTTTAAATCTATTTACAACAATAACGCCTCATATTTTTGTGAAACATTGTGGGACCATTCTTGGAAAGTTGTGGATGACCAAGAGCATTGCATGCGCCTGTGGTTTAATCCAGAGCAAGGAAATCCAAATGACGCTGTAGCAAAGTGGAGAGCTGAAGAAATAATACGGGAAATCAATTCAGGAGATGTTCCATTAACGCCCCTCACATTTTTACTGGTCCTTTCCATGACCCTAAGTTTAGCAAGTAGTTTTTGACAAAAAGTATTCTGCTTAAATTCCAGCGAGATTGATAGTAATCAATATGCCGTTCTTGATGGTCAAATTATTTAAGAGATGTAATCTCATCATCAGTAGATCTACTTAGGTTTTGCGGAGCAACTTACTACAAAATTATTTTTGTACCAAGAAGAAATATCTACAATGTTGTGTAAAGAATTTTAATGTTTTTATATCAACTCTCTGTTTTTAATAGAATCTCTAGCATGTACCTATGCAATACCAAGTGCCATGTCACAAAATGCCATTAACAAAAGTAATAATGACGATGTTTATACAGATTTATCGTAAGATAAAAATGAACTGAATTCATATCAATAAAAGTAAACGATATATTGCTTCAAATTACAAGTAAAGGTGATGATGGTGCAAGTTCAAAGAGTTCTTTGAAAGAAAAAAACTGTTTTATTTCTGTTTGGCTTGAAGAAACTTATTTTGTTATGCATTTAATATAAAAATCAATAATACATAAATTTAAGGCGTAAATTTAACCTTTGACCATTACCGTACAAGATCGCTGGTTATTGTTTTTTTTATAAATAAAATAACAAAAATCATATAAATCAGTAGTACATAATTTTTAGTTTACTGTTTGACTTATGTAAGGACGCGTTTGGCTTTAAAGGGTAACTGTAACAAACGACATGGACGTTTCACCAATCTACTCCAACTCTCACTGTTAAACGTTAAAATGCAAGTACATTCTTTTGATCGTTTTACGTATTCTAATATGTACCAAAGCATTTTCTATCATCTAGCAGATAAAAATTATACATTCATTCAGTCATATATTATAATTTCTATACTATATTACCTATGCTATATACACTGTTTAACGACAAGAGGTGGGGTAGTTGTGAATTAATACTATTATAATAGTTTCCCGTTTGAATGCATACTTCATACATATTCATATGTTAGTCGTAGCAATATATTTTAAAATGTGTAAATTAAGTCGCTGTAAAATTTGATCTAGATGTCAACATTTCTGACTAGCTCAGTTGAACGAATGACGAAAAATGCATAATTTTTACAAGAAATTACATGCATGTGTTTAGTTAGATTGACAAGTTATACTCAAAATTCATATTACATTCACAGCAAAATTCACTACAAACATGGTTATGATGATGAACAAGTAGTAGTATGTAGAGGGACATGTTGGAAGATTTATCGGGACTGTTTGATGTGGATGTGGGTGAGAGTCATTAATTGGCAAAGGTTACACCGTCTCGTCTACATTTTCTGGTATAAAGACACCTTATATAATCAATAGCAATAAATTATCAATGTTTGCTCATGAAAATTCTGTATATAGATTTATACATACAACACCAGCGAAAAAGTTGAAAATTTTCTGAAGCTCCAATTAATGCGTAAAATTATATAAAATTATAATAATTTACATTTAACTGTTATCTACCCATTAGCTACGTGTAAATTACAAAAAAGACACGGTAATCAGTTCCATATATATATACCTAAATATAATATGTTGGAGTTTCCTGACGATGATCACGATAGCAGTTACAAAAGCCTGTTGAGGGTATAAACTTGTAATAATTCCCTGGATAAGTGCTTCAAGCAAAGTCAAACGTTATAAAATATACTATTGGATTGTAATAACAATATTGTATAAAGAGAGTAAAATTAGAGATTCCGCACGCCTTTAAGCAACACATAATGTCTTTTGTATGAACAAAAAGAAGCAATAACATTAACGTGATAAGATAATAATAATTATTATACGTAAGTAACATCTTTTTAAAGTACATTTTTGATGTTACTTATTAGAAAGCATGAACTTTATATACCATATCATTATGTATTATCTATTATGTAGGTATACATATATTTATATTGAGATTCTTTTCCAATTAAAATGATTGAATATTTTATATTACTCTCTAAAACTTGCCTTTCCTGGTCCATTCAAATACTTCACATTTTGTTCCAACCATATTTCTTAATGAAATTCCCTTTCAGTTTAATATCATTAAAGTAATTATTTAGTAATATCTGATGGTATATGGAAGTATATTTTGAAGCATCCATCATTTATAACATTTTATTAACATATTGCTATGTATTACTATACTAGAATCCTCTGTATTTTTTTCTTTAAAAGTTTTATTATTGTTCCTGTAGAAAGTACGACTGGTAAAAAAATCTTCATCACTGTGCTATCCTCGTCAATGAGATGTTGAATTAGTATATGTAAATGTGAGTAGAAAACTTCTGATTATAATTAAAGTATATGTAGTTTTATGATAAAAAGGCATAATAAAGTATAATTTTTTATGGATATTTTAGATAAATATTAAATTCCTCAATTTCTTTTAAAGCATGACACAGTTACTTTGTCTACGTCGAACAGGCTCCGGCCGTAAAACTGCTCTAACAGCCTCGTCGAATACCTGCAAATAAAAGGGCAAAATTTTATTATCAATTAGAGATTATGGGGGAAAAGATTCCCATTGATCTTCATAATAATTTATTATTGTGTGGGTCAAATAAAACACTTTAATATTATGTTGACCAGACCTGTCGCAGACCCCGCTGAGTGAGTGCTGAACATTCTAAATATTTTACAGCACGAATTTTATTGGCTAATCGTTGACCTTGTTCACGCTTAATCGGTGATAAGCCTTGTTCACTCAATTGAGCTAGTGTTTCTTTATCATCTCGTAAATCCAACTTTGTACCTACAATGTATTTTATATCCAAATATTATTTCTCTCCTTTGATAGGTAGTTAAGTTATTGACTTGATAAAACTTTGTTACCTATAAGTAATATGGGGGCATCTGGACAGTGGTGCTTTATTTCTGGGAACCATTTTGACGTTACATTTTCATATGACGATGGGCTGACGATGGAAAAGCAAACTAAAAACACGTCGGTCTGTGACAAAAGTGTGAAAAGCAATCATTTAAATTTCATCATTCTTGGCAAATGAGTGAAGAAGTGGGAGCGCCATGTGTAGTAGTAAACCTATTTGTCGCAACTTGTACAAACCTGTGGATAAGATAATGGTCTAAGTCTGTCATAATCCTCTTGACCTGCAGTGTCCCATAAACCAAGACTGACAGGAATCCCATCGACAACCATTGGGGCGGAATAGTTGTCAAAGACGGTAGGTACATATTCCCCAGGAAAACTGTCTGTCGTGTATGAGATGAGCATGCACGTTTTCCCGACCGTTCCTATGAAGAAAATTTGCACGATGTTCATACATTCACACATATTTTCTATGTACATATTTTCCGAATCGTGATTGTTGTTACATATTCATTACAACTTCCAATCCGTTTGTCTTACCATCACCGACAACCACACATTTAATAGGTCGACCGCTAGACATCCTGGCAATGCGTTTTTGTAGCTATACTTCTTTTTGCTTCACTTCCCACAGTAATTTCCTTGTAATTATGGTAGTGTACATTACATAACGTGGATCTAAAACTTTCACTGTTTCCGCACAAGTTTAAAACACTACACTGCGTCTATTACTTTATATATCTACTAATTATTCTGGTGACAGTTTTGAATTGGTTCACATCACACTACAATGTCACGCCGGACGTGTCGGTACACATACAACATATATCCTACATTCATTACACTGAAGGCGAGCGGAACTCGTTCACCCGTGTCTCCTCTTTTCTCAATGCAAGTAAGGATCACCTCCTTTCCTTTTTATGATTCATCAGGGAGTAGTAATAGTAGTAGTAGTAGCGAAAACAAAACACTCTGTAAGAACTTACACATGTACATAGTACACTGTCTTTTATGCAAGACTCAGAGCTAAACCTACATATTTCTGGCAGCACATCATGTTATATCGCTTATAAGCACAAACAGTCACCATGAATGAATCACCAGAAAAAAAAACAATACTCTGTTCCGGTGTGTCTCAATCAACTTCAACTTTCAGATATCACGTTGTTTTTGTATGCAATTTGCATCTTGCCAAGCCCATGCAAAAATCACTTGTCCATGATGACTGTACTGATTTTCCATTAGTCCGAAAGCATGCCAAATGGTTGGACTTGCAAGCAAATCACTTCATTAACCTGTAATAATAATTAAAATTCCAAACTTGAAATTTGACAAAATGGTTAAAATTGTGCATTAGGGCAGTAAATACGTCAGCAAATTCTTATTAACCCTGTATTTGCTTTAAAATAACAATATTTACCAAATCAAAAATCATTCTTGGGCAAACGAGTCTGAGAATAATATGTCTATTTTGAAGAAAAATAATTTGACATTATGTCTTCCATATACCTAGCTAACAAGATGACTATTGCTGTGAGCAATATAACCTAATGGACTCTTATGAAGTAAGTCCTACAATAATTTTTCACTCATTTTCAAGTATGCCTGTTATAAACGCATACTAGAGAGCGAAACCTTGTTTCTATTCCATGCTTTTCCGTTAGCATTTAAGGTGCCAAAACTGCCAAGTTATCGGAACGGAACAAAAAAACAAAAGTGCAGCGTGTACAAGAAAAACATTCTTCCGGAAATTCATGAGGGTATATGGACATAGTCCCGAGTTCAATTGCAGCTACATATCTCAAGACACTAAATAGTGGGGAAAAGGTATGCAGACTATGGCATACATGTCTCTCCTCGACAGTTACGACTTGCTTTCTTAAAGATCCATACATTGAATAATACTCGGCAACCCACCGTCATGTTTTCATTTTTTTCCTACTTTAACAGTTTACTACACAAATTTTTGCTAGAGTCATGGTGGTATTATACGGTACGGTAACCACACCGTGTAGCTCGTCGAATCCAACATCTTAAGAAATATTGTAAGAACATCGACATGCATTCCTGGATTTTGTTTATCTGAACTTGCTCTCTCTCTCTCTCTCTCTTGTCAAAAGCCAATTCCCTTTCCATTCAACTTAGAAATAGAATCCTCCTCTTGAAAGGTTCAAAATTTGTTTGCTTGCTTACAAAAACTTCTGTGAACTGAAAGCCCATTCAAAAATGTAGATAAAGCAGATAGAAGATACTGTGACCATGTAATTTTATACTCATTTCTTGTAACGTACATACATAACATGTATCTCGTGCTTTAGATTGATCCTGAACACCCCAAGACAAAAAAAAACGATAGAAAAGAAAACATTCTGCAGTAAAGTAAGAAAAAAAAGTAGGGAAACGAAGATAAACACTGTGGACCAATTGAACAAAAAGGCAATAAATAGTAAGAAATGTTTTCACGAATGTGAAACGACAATCCCTTTCCCAGGCCTTTTTTTCTTAAAAATTCAGGGTGCTGACAGATTAACCCATGTACATTCTGGCTTTCTCAAGAAGCAAAAAAAACCCACACTTACACACTGCTAGATAGCTTTTGTACTAGTTAAATAAATTAGAGCACTCATATACTTACTGTGTTAATACATGCTTCAAAGATATTGACACACAAGACACGATGTCTTTCAGCTCCTCTAATTATTTTCAAAATCATGGAGTTTTCCTGTTGTTTTTACATGTACACATGTGTATGTATGTGTGTGTGATATATAATGAAAAAATTAATACTGACTGTGTGTATGTAAGCAGTAATTTTTTGAAAACTGACGATGAATTTAACCGACCAGAGCACATCGCATCACCGCAAAAAAAAAACGACCTGGCTCTTGTTATCCTCATGCCGTTTTATCAGCTACTGCTCCTTTATGGTCTACTACGTAAAAGCCAGCAACCCACACGTTCATTCAATACGCTGAGAGACAACAGGGTTTTCTCTTTTTACCCGAAAAGAGCTAGTAACAGTTTTTTAGCTTCGGTTTCATTGTGACAAGTAAAAATGGATTATATTCCTTTCTGATGCTTACTCTTTGCTATGTGCAGTATGTTCATGTCAAAGTTAGTTGTTGATATATAAAGGGTTTCATAGAGATCCATTCGCCATGTAATATTGCACATTGATGGGAAGCGAGTACTTTTATTACAACTTTTTCATCAACTTCATCATAGATATATATACCCATACCATCACTGCCGAGCCGACTGACAGATGTATAAAGAGCAAAAAGAATATTTTATTGAACATGATGATCATACATAATTTTTCATACACGTTCCAGGCGGACAGGACAGATGCATACAGAATTTATAACTACTGCTTTTCAAAGGGAGAGGATTTCGGGTTCCCTTTCTTTTACCCTTCGCCTGTGGTGTATGTATATCCATATGAATGTATGTGTGCATATATTTCCCCTTTCCTTGTGCATGTTTTAAAGTCCATGGAGTGATACATGCATTTTTCGGAGAATGCTTATGAAAACATCTTGCATGTTTTATTGCCGTTTGCTTCTACCCCAATTGTGGGCTTTCTGATTTCCTGAGCTGGTTGTTGCTTTGGCTGAGTCATTATTAAGTAGAGACTTTAGCTGAGTGAGACGTAGTCAACAACGGTACTATATAATTATGTCTATATGTCTGTGTTGGGGGGCGTCCAGCTATAAACATGATTATTAATCTAAAATGCGGTTTCAAATTTTTATTATTTTGAGATACCTTGCTGTTACAGATATTTCTAGGATAAATGCCTAAAATTTCGCGTCTTGTGGAATGTGAAAAAAAACTAATAAGTAAACGTAAATTTACTTGCTCATTCAAAATTTCGACAATTGGATTACTACAATAAAACATGAATTTAAAACTTCATTTATGTATTCTTCATACCTAAATCCCAATACTTACTTACTCGTTTACAACGTATCTAGTTTTTACACACAATTGTCCTTTTCTATTCTCCGAATATATCCGTAAAGTTATGCCAACTATCACACAACTATCCCGGTTATCACACTCACTCACCGCTGTCAGTAGTGGGATCGTGAAGGGAGTCTGAGCCACACAGCCAGGCAGCGGCAGGGTCGTCTACCCTGATTGTTCAGCTTTGTTTGCAAGTGGACGTGCAGTTTCTATCTACAGTAGGTATGCTATGCTATGTAGAGATACCACATCTCATGAAAATGTTACGTCATGTCATGTATGTACGGCATTTTCTCTTGCTTTTCTTGAAATAATGAAATAGCATACAAATTGCAAAAATGAACCGTTGTATATTGCAGATGACCGGCTTTTTACAGTATAATGTTATTACTATGACATGATGACTGATGATAAAGTATGAAAATCTTTTTGAATTTAAAATTTTAACCAGAGTTATGATATATGCGAAACTGGTATTCACTATATGTAATAGCAATTCAATAGTAAATAGTAAATACGCATACGGATCTCTCTGTTCAACAGCAACACGCACGTGAAAGCGAGAGTGTTACAAATAAACTTGCATGTAAGATTATATACATAAAAATAGTCGATTATTATTATCATGCAATCTTTGAGATAAAACTGTCATGGGGAAAGTAAGACATGCATGGGCAGTTTGAGAAAGGCGTATTTTCTTATCGAGCACAATAGTTGGCCGCAGTCACAATGTCAAATATAATATGAGACCAAAACAAAAATATATATATGGAATTATGACAAAAATGTTGCATTTTGTGGTAATAATGTTGTTAATATTGCCTTTATATTTTTATTGACATTCATCGATTTATTCTATATTATATTGTGTATATAAACATGAGTATTTTTTCTTAAATAACTTAAATCTGGCTACCTACCTGTTTAAATCAGCAGCCAAAATAAAGGAAGATAATATGTATAATTTTTTTTCTCTTTTCTTGTGGCCATAACCTCTGCAATAGAATGGAGGAATGCAACAATTGACAATGCGATTCAATTTTTGAGTTGATAAAAAAATATTACACTATAAAAACACTTTAAACATATTTTATGGAATGATTGTGCTTGAATTTCATAAAATGGTGATGTGTGTGGCGTGCTTTTTCTTACATGTTTTTATGTAGGTATTGTATATGTGCTTTGAAAGAAGTGTCAAATTTAGAGCAACACAACACAGAGTGCATTAAACTATCGTTTATTAAGCAAAATGACTGGTAATGGCGATGCGTATAAAATAGGACAAAATTAAGAAAATTATAGAAGACAATTATAGGCAAACATTACACAGTATTCAACTTTCGCCCAAATGCGTATAACAACACTATTGGAGAAATACATTCATACTTAACAGACAACAGACAATAATATATATAGGCAGCAAGTAAACATGACTTACAGACATTTCATCCATTTCATAATATTACTAAATTGTAGTGGACAGCTTTACAGCCAGCCACATTCACACATTTAAGATAAGACTAGGTTAGTACAAGACTAAGAAAAAAGGAAATAGATATATCTGGGTTAGGAATATGGTATATAGTGTACAGGTAGTTTATAATAATTCATCAGTAAGTAAAACTGCACATTATATGGATAAATTCATTGACTGTTGGGCAAGGTAATGAATCCATCATTGTATTCCACTTTCACACTTTTCTCTTATAGAATAATTGCAATTGTAAAGATGCAGCAGTTTAACACTTTAACACGCATATCATTTTTCAAGTTGAAGAATTCGGTTTTAGACAACATTATTTAGGTAAATAGGTGTACCACCATCAAACTTTACTGCAAGTCAAAATACGCAGTACATTTTCTTAAAGCAATTAATTCTTCACTTTTTGAAACCCTTGAAAGAAATTTAGTAAAGCACACGGCACAAGTAAAAAACATGAAGTTGAAAAAAAATTCCAGAGATTAAAATACAAGTAACGTTGTTGGAGATTTGAATGCTTTCACTTACAAGTTTTGAAAGCAGACACTCATTCTTTTGGTAATCATTTTCAGACCATCGATTTTCTTAAAAACTACTCGTAAATATTTGCCGCTAGAGTTTGCAACTCAAGCCGTAAAAAATTAGGTATACGATGTATGTACGTGTAATATTATGTATATTCATCAAACAAGCTTAATTAATTACTAACACACATTCACATATACTTACATATATGTATATATATAGGTATATTATTAGCTGCCATGTAAAAGAGGATACTCATAATAATATATATCATAGCTTTTAAAAGTTTATACTGGACAAAAGTTATCTGATTTTTTTTCAATCACGTAGAAAACTACCAGAGTATTAAAAATGCAAAAATCATCTTTTCTTCATGATACTTGACGGCATTATTTTACGCCTTTTTGGAACCATACAATTTGCCCTGGAGCAAGCCACATCCATTTACCTCCTATAAATTTCTTTACTTAAACAATGCAGTTCTTTTCTCCCTTTAAACAAAAATGTAATGTGTTTTTTTCACTAATTACTGTCATTAAATTCTCCAAACATACAATACTTATGTTTGGCATTTCTATTTGAAATCGCTAAATATTATTTTACAGATATTTCAAAAAAACAGTTCAACTTTACGTTTGGCATGGCATATTATCATGAGCTTTTATGTGTTTCACATACATAACTTTTTTCTTTGCATCTGTGTACCTATATGTTGTATGCATATACATAATATGTAATGTATATATTAATAGTACGTGTAAACAGTACATAATTTCCTGTAGAACTAATTGTACATTTACAATCAGAGTTAATATTAATAGTAAAAATGTATCAAACAGCAGAATATTACAATTATTTAGGTTATTAGTACTTGTTACTAAAAAAAATTGTGTTGTTATTAGTGGGGCTTGAAATATATGCAATGGAACAACAGTACGAAATTACAAAAACGAACGAAAAAATTATTATCTCTGAAGGTAATCCATGCAATTTCAATGAAACATTGGGGAGGTATATAAGACTAGCCGTGAATAATACACACACTATATAATAGGTATTGTTTGAGAATCTACTAAATCAAGTTCAGTTAATTAGTACACAACTGAACCCTACAAATTTACAGATTGGAGACTCGGTTTTGTAAATATGCATACAACATTTAATTTTTTTTTACAATTTACATATTGTACGGATTTATAGTTCATCTAACTAGCTCAAGTAATAACTCTTATGGTACAATAATAATGATCAGTATTAATAGCAACAATAACAACAACAAATTACTGCTGCTTTTTTTGTTTTTTTTAAATCTTGTGTTGCATCGTTGCATCCCTGTGCGCTATGAAAAATTGAGCCATGTATAGTATATTATTATGCATAAATAGTAAGGGGACAGTGACAAGTTAAGTATTAATTAAGTAATACAAAGTACAGACTACAGAAGAAAGATAAACAAAATGTCATAATGTTGATAAATAAAGGGGAACGTTCAAGAACTTAAAATTACATAAAGCACCGACATGTAGAAAAGTCAACAAGAAAAACAGAATTCTCAAGACGCGTACATATTGAATTCCAAAACAAAAACATGCTTTTACACAACTACACAAGAGTTGTGATGGCTTGATGAATTACGCAAATTTCGAAAGATTGACCGTACAGGCGTGGAAGAAATCGACAAAAGCTCTACTGCGTATTTAACATTGGTAAAACAATAATCATAATAGGTATGTATCTTTTTGCTGCATACCATGTTTTAAAACATTTATGCACTTGTACAGTTCATATATTGAATAGTACACCGTCCTTAACATATTCAGTAGTTATTTAATACGAGATACATACACATTTATCTTAAATTAAATTAATAATAACAACGTAATAATGTGTGTGAGTGTTTGAAATTCGAATTAGCAAGACGGGTTTGCTGGTCGAGGAAGTGCACGGACAAGGTAAAGCTTTTCCCCTCGTTGATTGGTATAAATAGGCGCTCTTTGATAATGTTCTACTAACTGATCTAGACTGATAAATTTCCTTTGGCCAATGCAAAACTGTCCATTTTCTACGTGAACCCGAAAATGCTTGTTTCTTCCTGGGGCTTTTAGTGACACTGAGAAGTCTCCAGCCTGAATTAGAGACGTCAAAATATTGTTTATATTACGTACACAATTTATTGTATGCTTTACACGCTTTCCGGTCATGGATATGAGGATAGCTTACATTAGTTTCCGAGTCACGAATGAGGAAGTCACCATCTAATCCTCTGTCATTGAGTAGCTGGTCACACTGGGATCGAGACACATTTCCAAAGTACCAGTTTTTCGTTGTGAGATAGGAACGGTCTGAACCATTACGATTGTTATGATGAATATTCGGCACTCCATTTGTTTCGCGGAGAGGCTGAGTGAGAAATTCTGATAATTCTTGGAGGTAATTTCTAGGAACAAGGCCAACTTGTCCGTTAGATTTTCTAGCTTTGTACCAGTCTGGATCGGAGGCCGGTCGGTCCACAATTTCTAGTCTGTCTCCTTTCTCAAAACTTAACTCTTGGTCATTCTAGAAAAACAGCATTGTGATATCATATTATGCATACATTTTAACATGATGAATCCTGAATAATATATCGGTTACGAATATTATATACAAATGTCGTTTTTGAAATCTTCCAAACTGTAAGGCATACCTGAGCAGTGAAATTGATTCATGTGGGCACTGCTTAAAATTGGCAGGGGCACCATTGTTATATCCATGACTGGGAGATATATGGGTCGCTGGCGGCAGCTCTATCGATCTTGATGGCGAATTTGGCAGGGTTTTGGAACCAGTTGATGTCTTCTTGACTTTCTTTTTAATGCTGCATAAAATAAGATTACGTGAAAATTTGAGCCAAAAGTAATAATACACTCTTTTTAAACAGGTCATCTTCACCAACCTATCAAATATTGAAGGCTTTTCTCGTTTCACGTAATTGCTCGGGACGTAGCCCGATTGACCCCTGGCATTCTGGACCCGCCACCAATGCTTCGAATCATCCAGTAATAAATATTTCTCGTTTTTTCTCAAGTCAAGCTCCTGTGCCCCTTGAGCTGTATAATCATATTTTGCTATCACATAACAGAATTCCTCCATTGGGCCTCTTCCTATCAAGTAAAACAATGTTAATTCCAGATTAAGAACAGTTTAACTTGACCAACATACATGCAATTGTATTTTACAACACAATATCCAACACAAATACCGAGCGAGCACCGTTACAATAGAATAATAGTCATTAATTCCATAGGTTATATAGAAGATACCCAAGTGTACACGACACAGTCACAATATTCACAAATCACAACACCATATAATATTACGAATTCAAAAAATAAATGTAGTATCCAAACAAAAATTTACGCCAATTTTCTCTGTGATGATGCTATTCGAGATCGCGTTCCAACATATATTTTTTTGTGATTTTTTTTACATGCAATCATTCATTAAAGATCGACAATAAAAATTACAGAAAAAATACTTATTAGGTACATTGGTTATTTTTCAGATCGAATGAAACAAAGTGAAAAATTGAATAGCTGTCAGTTATAAAATGCATAATATATTTAATTGCTGTTGACCAGCTCAAGACCGTGAATGTAAACATAATAAAATGATCATGTTTTTATTGCACGCATGCTACTAGTTACGCTTTTGAATAAATTAATACCATTTATGATACTGACGCTCCATTAGCGAATGATTTATGTAATTGTTTTTATTAGCCGGTACGCTTTTTT
>JAHZNC010002354.1:0-29734 GCA_027744095.1 Zhuqinia jingwanae | reverse complement strand
CACTTCCTTATTATTAAAGTCAACATGTCACTGGAACGAAGTACCATGTACCTACTTCTAATATTTCATATGAGTTTTAAAATTAATACGTTATTTGCACACAGTAAGAATGAAGATTCAATTGAAACCAGTTTAGTTCTTTGTAAACGAAAGAAAGATGCTAGATACCAAACTGAATAGCACACCAAGCTTTTAAATTTTATTTTTATTGTATAGGTTGAATACACACATCTCTTTATCTCTACATTATCCTTTATCCTCCCTTTGTTGTTTGAAGAAAATCTTAAAACTTGTCTAAAAATTGTAAAGAAAAACAAAAGAATTCCAGCAATAGTCAACATGGTAGACTGGATCAAATAAAATAAAAAGTTTTTCGTCGCATTTTCGAGATATATTATGTAGGTCTTATGTATGGGATTTACTTTTTATTGTGAACATTTAATGAAAACAATTGACGATCAATACAGAGATTGATAGATAACACTTCCTCGTTTATTAATCAGTTTGCTTGAGCTGGAGACGCCTATTATGACTGTGTGTGGTGATGATTGCACGTGTGTGTGTGCTGAATACTACGCACTCCACAAGTCGCTTAGTCATTGACTGGGCTGGGAGTCATAAATTTGTCATGTCTTCTGAATGACAGGCGATTTCGCTTCAACCTCCATATTGGATTTCAGTGTGCGTAATAATACTTTTTTTTAAAGCTGATCTCCTACAAAGACTTGTTAAATTTAGTACGCTATTTTTTGTAACAAAGTATATTTATGTAATAGAAAACTGTTCATCTTTTGTTTCGTCACATTTTTTATAGTTCCAGAACATAGATTATTATTCAATCGAATGAATGTTCTCATCTCAATACCTTTTTTTTTTTTACATAACTATCCATCTAGCTGAATAAAATTCATATTACATGTCTACATACAGTTAGTAGTAAAAGTGCCGACGAGATAAAAAGAACGGCAGTTATTAGTGCAGCACTTCATACGTGTGAAAGTGTCTGCGTGCTCCTCCTGTCAAGAAACTGAATCTGTGAACGAAAATACATACAAATGTACACTAATTAAAAATATACCATATATACCTAATTTAGTTTAATTTACCTGATTCCATGTTTGTATTTGTATAGTAGTGGGTTTACAACTTTTCTTTATTTTTCATCTGCATTATTGGTGTGTGTGTGTGTATTATGGTATGGTTCATGGTAATGTTGAGATTAAACTATGAAGGCAATCGTTCAGCGATCAGATCACGTACTACAGGTGGTGATATGTCACAAAAGACCTACATAGTTCAAAAACTTTCAAACACGTTGTGTGTGTTAATATGACAGCTTACTTACCAGCTCACAATCATGCCTTTCAGTGTTGATTGCTAGTGACGTTTTCATATTTATAAAATCTTTCCCACTTTATATTTTATCCGTAGAAAGTGATAAGTTGATTTTCGTGGAAACTTTACGGAGGATGAAATATGCATTGTAGGTATCTTCATACATAATATATAAGTACAAAGGTATGTATGTATTTAGGCATTTGAATTAAATGGAGATAGGTATTTGATGGGACATGCTTTTATGTTGTCTCCTTTCAGCCAAGATTTAAATCCTGGATATAGCTGGTATCTTCAGAAGGTCAAAGTATAATTCAATTTTCGAGGCTAGTGGCCCCGGTCAAAAACACTCTCAAAAATATATTGTTGTTTTGTGACTCCTGATGTCGGGCAGGTACACATGAACACACGTAACTACGTGTGAAGCAAAGAGCTATTTACGTGTTTTGAAGTGATAGATGAAACGAAAAGCAAAGTTTATACACATTTCATACCTAGTCACTTGCACAAGAATACCTACATACTTTTACAAAAATGAGAACAAGCTAACAAGTAAGAGCAGACTTACTACATTGTACATGGTGCATTATTAAGCTTGACAGAGTAAGTTTGACTTGACTTTTATGTAACTTGAGATTTCAATTTTTCTTACACCTCTAACTAAACGTGCATGTCATGCAAGGCGACTTTTAAGATAAGAGAGGATGAAATAAAAAAAAGTTGATGATATTTGTATTTTGATCATACCATTGCTGCTGCTAAATAAATGACTTTATTACGCCCTCCATCCTTTATCTTGTTTTGTACTTCTAGTACTACTAAAGTGTATATCCTTTTCATATTTCTACTTATTTGTCGTGTGATATAGCACTGATACAAAAACTCATTCTTCCTTTTGCCCTGGGTTCAATATGAGTCTTTGTTTTTTGTAAATAAAAAATGATTTTTTGGCTATGATTCTGGATTTATCGCCAACTTTTGTATTGATTTCTAAGAAAGATCTACAAGATTACGGATATAAGTATTTCCTAATGAAATCAAATAAAAACCCATGTCGTCATTTTTTCAATGAGTTTTAAAAAGTAAACTTTTCTGTTTCCTTTCGTCAACTAGCATTCAGCCGTTTGCCGTACTTATAACGTTACCTATTTCAACATATTTTTCTTGCCTAATCTTACTTAGTACATCCTCATTACTGCGTATAATATTACACACTATTTCACTATTAGGCTGTTTCAATACATTAGTTGTTGAAATGTTGTTTTCAACTTCGATTTGTAAAAGCAAAACTAACCTCATTAAACGCAGGTAGATAATACCTCTGCATATTGGGATACCTGCATAAAAATTTACTTGCCTCCATATCTCACCAATTCTTGAAAACAAGCTAATTAAAATTTATTGTAATATGATTCACTTAAATCTTGTTTGGTTCATGGAATTTTTTTAGTGTAGACGGGCATCATCAATATCATTATCATTTGTAGAAAATACATTTGCTGTATATGTGTACGTCTTATTATTTCACACCCCAAAGCCAGATAAGAAAAACAATTTAGTTCTTAATCTAAATTTGAAATTGTAATCATTTCGGTTTACTCATGATAACATCACGATAATTTTTTTTTTCAAAAGTACATTGTTAACCCAATACAAATAGAACTTCATCCATTATATAATATACAACCTAACTATGCTATTAACCGAGATGCTATTACTTAAAAAACATTTTATCAGATTTATAGTCTTGTTATGTTATGTATTATCCTTTAAGCTAAAGAAAACTTTAAAAAATTCCAAATTGACACAAGAACAAATAACATGCCAATGGCATCGTGAAAGATAGTAAACAGTAGATTTTCAATTAGTGCCAAAATACACATGAACTCTCCATTTGCGTCATTTATTCTGCTAACTATTAGACAGATCTATACTCACAAATTTAAATTTTAAAAATGAAATACATATTCAAAATAAAAAATATCGATTGCTAATTTACTAAAACGACTAGATTTTTGCTTAATGGTGGTAGAAAATTCCTAAAGGATGAATGGCACAAAATATACTAAGCTGATACACACCGACGTGGACTATGTGATCGTTGGTTGGTGTGTAATATTTCCTGAACACGGCTTTGCTAGAGCTTTTGATACAAGAAAAATTAAAGGCAATATACACAAGAGCACTAATTAGTACTGGTTCATTCAAACCCCACCACACATAAATATCATACTTCTTAAACGTGGTACTAACAACATTTGAGTCTTTAAAATGTATGAACTGTTTACCAGTTTTTAAATGATGATATTATCGAAACGGCTAAAAATACCGGTGTCGTCTTGCTTCAAAACAAAGTCATTCGCATGTAAATCTAATTATTCATGTTAGGAAAGGATCTGCTAAATGGAAATAATTGTTTCTACAAACTTTATTTTTACCCATCATCCACATACAGCATCTCTTCCTTTCCTACCTCAACATAGATTTTCTAACTTCATGTATATTTGTGTTGTGCGGACAAAAACGTTCTCGGTTTAAAAAAACACGATAAAATATTTTATTACCAAGTAGTGTCATGTTACATAGTAGCAACAATAAAGATATAAAACAGGTATATAATAATTATTCTTGCATGATAGAATAAAATATATTATAATAATGCAAACATTGATAGAAGACAGAAGAAATGTACCTGATTTTGCAAGGAAGGAAGAAAACATCCAGTATATAGTTATAGTTGTGTCGTATATTTTTCACGTATTTGAAATTTGAATTGTAAAACAAATTAGGGAAGCAGGTAATTTATAGACGAGAACCGGGATAAAAGTTATGTGATTTAATAAAGACTTTTAAAGATGCTATGTGACCTTTGAAATTAGCATCAAAGTACACCATTGTACCTTGTAATTTCATAACAAATCATTAAAAAGGTCAATTAACCTTTTCAGAACTTGTCACGTAAGCCAAAAATGTTCGTACAGTCAATAGTGGTATATGCGGTTTCCTGCCTGTTTAAAGTTGTCTGTCGGATTAAATTCATGTTTCCACGTATGCGCACCTTAGCATATATTTAGTTCCGTAATTTACGAGCAGCAGTCTTTTTTAACTTGTACATTCAAACTTAACATGCAATGGAGTTATACAGGTGTACACAATAGCAAGTAGCTACCTACCATGCATGATGTACGCAGAACCGTATCAGTATGTAATGGATCTCAAACTGATTCTAAACCATTTGGAATCTGGCTTTTCTTGGGTTAAAGCCAACCGTCAACCTGACTCAACATCCAGTTGGCTGGAACCATTAACCAAGTACGGTTGTGCGTGGACCTCTCTAGCATGAACAAAACCTTTGTTCTCATGCAGTTCACAAACTACATTGTAATTTGGAACAAAAAGTATATATGAGCAACTTGCGTGGTTTATAGTTTGCTGTATTACAGTGCCCCATTCTCTGCTCAGCTTCTCTTCTAAAGCTGCCACCACTGCAGAGATATTCGTTCAAGTGAAATTTAAGGAAGCTTATAACTACAGTTATTGTGCAACAACAAAGAAGAAATGGTGAACTCCAATGTGTATGTAAGTATGACATTGCTGATGTTGTATGAAGTGCGTGTGATTATATCATCACTGGAAATTGAAAAGCACATTAAGATAGAGGTCATAGGTCCTTAAAAAGGTAACTATTTGATAGGGAATGAGGGACCAGTATAGTTGCATATTATTTTCTACAAAAAGCCAACTACATGGACAGAAAGGCTGATAGAATTATTTGTATTTCAATCTGTGGCAAAGAAATAATACGCATAACTTAAGAAAACAATAATAAATTCTGTGTATTAAACAGTGCATTTTTTTCCTAATTCATTTCAGGTGTAAACATCTCCTGTGAATCACCACAATATTGACTTCTGCTGGACCTGCAGTTTCATATGCACCAAAGAAATTTGACCGCGATGGGATTCTTCTTGAGCTGAAGAAAGCACGGTAGCTTATTAGCAAGCCAACAACAATGTGCTTCAACCTCACGCAAATTTTATTGCAAGAAACATAATCTTGTTTTCTTGTTACATAAGACGAGGATTTTGATAAATTGGATGAATAAGAATTTGGCACAGCCGAAATTGCAATTTCTGGTTCAGTAGCCACAACAAAACATCATATATAGCTTCGACCAACAATTTATCACATCACCATCCTCATATATACCTACCTTCTACAACCGTAGACAACCGTAAGCCAGTGATTTTTTTTTGGCACAGCAAGGGCTTGCATGATAAAGGAAGAGCATCTTCATTTCACGCAATACAACAACACTTCATTCTCCGGTTACCTCATTTTCAACGTGTAATAATATACAAGTTATATTGCCGTGCCATAACCAAGTGCACTTGAAGATAAAGTTACACGCAATTTACTACTATTACTACTACTATTTTCCTCTTCTCGTCAAGTCGGCAGTGAACCGTGAGACAATCCAAGAAACTAGTGCAACATACAACATAGCTGCAAAGCAACGCATGCTTCTTATCAAGACGTCTTCAAAGTTTTGAAGGATTACTTTTTTACACGTTTTTTTCTTCAAATCAACAAAATAAAATAATTCGGCGATTTTATTAAAACTGCCAAATATACAACACAATATATGGCAAGGATAATAATATCAAGAAAACAACAATAATACATAAAAGCGAAGTTTATGCATATATAATGCTGATAGACTAGTTAAATATAACGGCAAAAATTACAAGCCCGATATTACTTTGAAGTTGTAAAAGGAGAATAATAATATATTATATATTACTACCATATCTCATTCAAATATCTAATCTTTTTTTTTTACACAAAACGTACTCAACATATACATACATCAAGAAGAATCCAAGTCTCGACCCTAATTTACCCTTCACGTTTTTAGAATCTGTTCACACTAGCAATCATTTAGCTAATTTTTCTTCTTAAATAATAAATTAGAATATAGGATTTTTTTTTGAAGATTTTTGGTAGACGTGTGAGGGAGCGTGTTCGTAAGGATTGTAGAAAAAGAGAGACTTAGAATACATGCTTGATATATTCTAAAATCACGGAAGAGCAACGAAGCTTTAACAATAGCATCGGCTGCAGCAGAGAGGAGAATTATACAAGACGTTTATTTAACAACGCTAATGTATGAACTTGAAACCAAGAAGAAGCATTAGCAAGGATTAAGAGCTCATCTTTATCAGCGAAATAATCATCCTCTATATAACATTTAGGAGGAAAAATATAAAGAAAACGTGTGAAGGATAGCACCTACGGAATTTTTTGCAAACTATATACCTTATCTTCATTTGAAAACTGAGGTAGCCCAGTACCACACTAAACTAAATTTTTACATCAAGATGGGTGATGGATGGGCAAACGTTGTAATTGCAAACGCAGCAGAGGGATCAAATAGAGTCACCTCAACATCTGCTGGTACCTCATCAACAAATAACAGCGCGTCGATGGGTAGCAGCAGTAAGCCTCCTTGTGTCACGGCAGTTCAGAGTAGTTACGAGATCCGAAGTGGCAGTAACCTGATGACTTTGGTACAACACAAATGGCGAAAGATGTGGAAGAGGGATTCAGCAGATATTACACCCATGGATCCTACACACAAAGTTATATATTTGGGAAATGTTGTGACAACTTGGGCAAAAGGGGAAGGTTGTTTGGAAAGGCCCAGCTCTGCACTGTGGAGAAATCATTGCCAGGGAAGAGGTTCCATTAAAATGGCTTTAACAGTGAGCCCATCTGGTCTAAAGGCGAACACCAAAGAACATGGTTTGACAGAGTATTGGGCAAACAGACTCACTTGGTGTGGAGTCCCGTCAGATTACCCCAAATTGTTCTGCTGGATTTACAGGTAAGAGTACATTCTAATACAGTGACACTTGATACCTTAATCACAGTAGCTGGAAATTGTAAATAGTGTGAGTCACACTATTTACAATTACAAACAGTATAAATTGAACGTGTCATATAACATGAAATTCAATTTGTTTTTTTTCTTTCAATTTGCAGACATGAGGGTCGTAAGCTGAAACAAGAACTCAGATGCCATGCAGTTCTTTGCTCAAAGGAAGAGAGAGCTCAATTCCTCACTAGCACATTGAGGAATAGACTGGCTGAAGCTCTCTTTGATTTTCGCAAGGAAAAAATATTACGACAGAATGCAAGGCTCTCCATTGTGCAAAATTTGTACAATACTTCAGCAACAAAGAGAAAATTGGTTCTTCTGAATTCCAACTCCCACAACTACAAGCCACCTTTGGAAAGATCAAAGTGAGTGTCTATTTTTATCTTTTCATTATGACAAAAAGCTACCAGTATTTCATTGTATATATTTATGCCTGGAACAAATTTAACAAAAAGTTTTATTACAATTTTGTAGGTCTGCTCCAAAACTGTCATGCATTGAGGAATTCGAAGAGGAAGAGGAAAATGTGGAGGAAGGTTCATACACCAGCAAGCCCATGAGTTCATATGCAATTGGAAATAATGCAATTCATGAGAGACTGTCCACTCCCCTTGAAGAGGTTGAAGAGGAACAAGGGGATGAGCCTATTGCCACTGTTGTCAGTCGTGTTCCAGGAAGCCCTACAGCTGAGAGAAAGTCATGCCCTGAACCTATCATTCAGGCGCACTTGGGAACAAGGAGTGCTCGTCCTCACACAGTTCCAATGGATGCCAAATTGAATCTTCCTTACCTCACTGGTTATGATAAAGTTATGCACATGTTGGACATGCCATGTGAATCTCGCAATGGGGAATCTCACCTTCTGGATGATGAAGATGAGGAATATTCCTATCCATACGTGGCCACAAATTCAGATCCCGTTGCCTCTAGTCCAAATTCAGATGCTTCAGAATCCGTTGTCGACACAGGTTCTGAGGACGAGTTTGGAAAACAGAGCCAACGTGAAGATTCAGGTCAAGAGGAGGATCGTGAGTCGGACGAAAATGAAATCAACGACAATGTCAGTGATGAGAGTGGCTACTCGGAAGAAGCCGTATCTGCCTCTCATAGAAAAGAAGGCCAAACTGGGGTAATCTCAACAAGACTACCGAAAACAAGA
The DNA here is from genome assembly GCA_027744095.1 of Zhuqinia jingwanae. Lineage (NCBI taxonomy): Eukaryota > Metazoa > Arthropoda > Collembola > Entomobryomorpha > Paronellidae > Zhuqinia > Zhuqinia jingwanae. The sequence goes on along the minus strand of JAHZNC010002354.1, from coordinate 21,299 downwards.
ATTGACAATGCCAGTAAGACAGAATCTCCCTGTACAAAAAAACTCGCCTCATCCCCAAAATCTAATTGTGGTGTATCAGAGGAACAGTCTAAATTGATCACATCAAACTCCACTAATTCTCCTGCTTTGGTCATTTACGACAATCTTTGCTTTGAGATATAAGATTGAAGATATTATTATTATATTCTCCTACGATTAAGGCAATATATAGGACACTTCCTTCTCCAGGGGGAAATAAACTGGATATATACTTTCCCCTGAATGCAGATGATGATGGATAATTTGCTACTTTTGCTTTAGTTGTTTTACATGTCTGTGTATTATACTACGATAATTTAACCGCTAAGATATATAATGATTGATATAGTTTAGTAAGAACATAACATTACATCATTAATAAAACTGCAAATGTCAACAGTTTTTTGTTGGTAACTTTAAGGCTACAACAAATAAACGAGATTTTTATATGCTTTACTACAGCCTTCTGAAAACTTGGAAAGTGTGTGTATATGGAACAGAATGACGTCAACTATAATAGGTCGTAATTTAAAATTTATTTGTAGACAGAAACAAAAGCGTTGAAATATGATGAAGACTCTCGTCTAAAATGTGAGTTATGCGGATATATTACATTTAAAACAACTTTTATTTTACACTCAGCATGCTTATAGAACAAGTATTGTAAGATATACGGTCTTAGCTATTATCTATACGCGTTTTGTAAATGTAGACGTAGTTAAAATTCATCATTATCTGCAACGTATTATTTGTTTTTGACTGAGTAATATTATTAAGTACAACATTTTCCCTTTATATCCACAATGTATACATCAACAAGAACAATATATACCTATGTTATTATGCTCGTACATATTTTGGAACTGTAAAATGTAGTTTTTAGTTCTAGACGTAATATTACAATAATTATAATTATAAAATTCATAAATAGGACTTTCCGTAAAAGATAATGTACTACTACTGTACTGTATGAATTACAAAAAAATGCTATATACTTACAAAATGCAATACAATCAAGAACATACACAAATATACAAATTTCGAAACAAGAAAGAAAGAAAATCACGGGTTATTATTCTGTTTTTATTTATAATTTCATACAACATGCAACATAATAACATGTATTTATTATTACATATGCATCCCTACAAAGTCAACAAATATTCGCCATATAATGTGTCACCTTTCAATCATTACATTGATTTCCACAAAGTGAAAATCATATAACGGAGCCAAGCATATTATTGTTTATCAAACCATTTCTAGTATATCGACATAATCAAAGGTAACCAGTTGGAAATTGAAATACATACCTGGAATATCAACATATTATTCATTTCAAACAAACCCACACACATTGTGCAATAATCGCACACGCAATATCCTGCTTTCACAAAACATGAAATTTCAATATCATCCCACAATTACGTCTCTCTTCATTCACTTTCTCGAAATGTTCATAAAGAACAAACGAGCGTTGTTGTGAAATACTTACAAAAGGATAACCTGAAACTTTGAAGCCAAAAACAGAATGAGGGGAAACGCTTTTGTCAAAAAGGGATTACCTTTAGTTCAAAGGAAAAACCTGTATAGTATGCATACAATATTTGAAGAATCTGTACATTTCTCAGATAGGCATTTCAAAATAAAATTCGACAGTATTTTTTATTTCTCGGATCTTGTTGCGCATTTCCTTACGGAACAAAACGAATCAAATCATACAAGAACTGTGTTTCCTTTCATTTTATTTGTCATGATAAAAAAGGGCTCCTTCGTTATTGTCTATTTAGACGAAAACACTTATATTGAAGGAGATTGCAGGTTAATGAGTTTGGAAAGCAATAAGTAGTATGGACAGATGGAGAAAGTAAAGAAAGTCCGGAAAGCGAAGGGTTTTGTCGTATTGCCCCGTGAACCACATCCGTCTATTCTATTCTTATATTTTTGCATGTTTGCTACATGACTCATGACTGTGTTCACCTTCACCTACAACTACAACCTACACACCAAGCACTTTTTGTATTTTGCTGAATGTAATACGGCGCAGATATAATTTAATCATCACTTTGGGCAAATAAAAAAGAATCTTTGTGAATAGCAGTTATTTATCCCTTCATTTTAGGATTTGAAAATTATTGAAACCCATCAAATTATACAAACAACGAAGATGTATGTAATGCAACATATCCTAAACATAAAATGTCACAATAGAATAAAACATGTATGGTGCTTGAGAACACCCCAAGCATCAATAGTCAACAGGACACCAGATCCAAATTATTGTACTCTTGTGCGAGCGAAGCCGAAGAGCCGTAAATACAAACATACACAGCTGGACATTTTCATTCCACTGAAAGATGATATGGATATTTGCGTTTAATAATATTGTTGTTGAGTATTCAAATGGTTAATCGGTCAACATAGTTTTATGCCTGTATAATATTTTATTTTCATGTACAATAGCTAGTCGCTAAACAGGTAAATACTGCTGGTAATAATGGTGTCGGTTAAAGTTTTTGATTTGTATACATCAGTCTGGATACCTGTGTTCAGTAATGATTTGTCAGGGAAGGATATAATTGAATTTAGTCAAAATTTGTCAAAGTTTCGAGATACTTTGGTCTGCTGTGTGTGCAGTGTGCTGTTGACGAACCGGGAAGTATTGTCGCCTTCCAAATGTTTGACACACTTTGTTTGCAAAGGTTAACTAAAACAAAATCATAATCGTAATTTATGAAAATTTGTTTTCTATAAACTCTAAATGTAAACTAACTGAACATGTTAATTATTTCGTAGCTTGTAAAGGAAAGGAACGGAAGGTGGATAGAAAATGCGAACGTTGCGATGACTGGGGTACGTACGAAGAAAGTGAGGAATTGAATGATATGATTAAGAGCTATCAGGGGCTCTGCTATAATTTTCTCGTAAATGAGCATAATACAAGAGTCCTCGAAGTGAAACATGAGGTGGACCCGAATTTCAATCCAAACAAATTGATAAATATAATTGCTGAAGGATTAAAAGGTTTGTCAAAGGGTGCAAGAATAAAACTGCGTTCAAATCCTGCTCAAAACAGAGGAGTAGTGCTACTTGATATCCCAAGAAAACGGAAAAAAACTTGTAGTAAGGCCACCGAAATTGATAAAGACCTAACCACAAATGTTCCGGATACTACACAAGCAAAAAAAGCCGACACGATTAAATTAACGAATGATCCAACACAAGAAAAAGTCCCAAGACCCAAAACAGTGACTGACACAAAGGCGACGAGCAAGACCACGACCACACTATCATCCCCATTCCTTCCTTCCGTGAAACCATTTACTCCAAGTATAAATAAAATCGCCCGGTTGGAAACTTCAGTAGCAACAACTGTTACTTCTACATCACAACCTGTTACAACTGCCATCAGGACCCCTCCTTTGGTTCAAATAAAAGTAGAAGTACCGACGCCAACAAAGTCGACCACAGAAAAGCAACAATATCAAGTTTGTTTGACTTACGACGACTCATTTATATTATATTATATTTTTATGCCTTTCTATAATGATGATATACATTGCATTTGACATACATCGAACATTTGCATTTTACAGAATGATGGGAACGAAAGCCAAGAATTTTCAGCAAGATTTTCAAGGCCAGATCCTTTGCAAGACCCGTTAGGTGAAGAGCCATCATTCAGGTCTCTGCCTAAACCAGTGTTACCTGTACCAAGACCGGTTGTTAACACTCAAACGTCTTCCACACCAACTTTGCCGTACAGAATTGCTGCTCCACCTGTTGTGTCGTCTCAATCAAGTCTCGGATCCCAGATATTTCAAATAACACATCCATCTGGAGGGATCAGAACAGTTTCAATAAGGCCTCAGCAAATTCGACTTGCAGGTTTCTCTGGACGTATTCCTTTGCAACTACTGGAACATCCTGCAACAACAGCAACTGGGTCTCCAAATTCTAATAATGATGCCATACGACCGCCCGTTATCACAAATACAACAACTGCTGGGCCAACTACAGCTGCTCCAACAACGGTAAAACGACGAATTATATTTACAACCGCTACTCCGTATGATCTCCAGCGATGGCCGGATGCAAACAAAGTTTTGCAGTTTGCAACAGCGGATTTAAGTCGCTTTCCAGCCCTGGCGGCGGCAGGCATCAGACCAAGCTTAATCAGCATAGGTCAGACATCCTCTCCAATTCCTGGATTAAGCCGACCGATTGTAACGTCCGCAGCAACAGTTTCTTTGGTACGCCCTCCGAATGCGTCCACAGTTGTCACAAGAAGTGCGTCACCAATTTACCAAGCAGTTTCTGACGTAGGGTCAAGTTCCACTCATGGAACACCCATATATTCCCCATCATCAGTTCAGCTTATTAGATCTGTGGCACCCACAAGTATAGCATCAGTAGTACCGCAAGGATACACAGCATCACCCACAACAATTACACGCCAGGTAAAGAAAATGTGATTGTTTCTTATCATCATCGGAAAAATAATCTACAAGTGCCGTAGATAGAAAAGTCTGGCTTTGAAATTTGAAGTGACGACCGCGATACAAAAATTTTGTCCTTTTACTTCTCTCTATATTTTATTACAATCAATGAATGGAAATAACGTGCAACCGCTCAAATCAAAACTTCTAGTCGATGCTATAAAATTTATAAAACTGTAACTGTCAGTGGTAGTTATTGGAGGTGTATATATTTGACTCTTTTTTTCAATTTTCTCATGGATATATGGATATTTTTAAATACATTTTTGGACGAAACAGCTTGATCTCTTCTGCTTTCCCCGTTTGAAACTTGTATCACAGAACCGTGTACGTTACTGTATGTTAATAGTATGTTTGTGTTAATTTTAAAACTGTCAAATTCAGGTTCCCGTCACATCCCTATCTACAGTCAACCCCATTATTCAACTTAAAAGAAAATCAGAAGGATGTAGGTGCGGAAATGCTACACCTACACCCGGTAAGCTAACATGCATAGGCCAGAGGTGTGCTTGTTATGCCGATAGAAATGCATGCTCGGATTGCAAATGTAAAGGGTGCAAAAATCCATACGTGCCAGGGTCCGGTGGAAAGAAAGTACTTCATGGTGTACGTGCTTTGCTTGATCCACATACAAATCAAGCCTTTCCAATAATAGGAGGACCTGGATCAAGTACTGCAACAGTCCTAACAAGTAACCCGAATGTCACAACCATATCAGGTGGCAGCCCCATGGTAACCACGGTTGGTCACAGCGGAAGTTATGGACCCACACCTACAGGTATGCTCAATTCCTCAAAATATTAATGCATTCTTAGTTAGCATTAATGCAAAATACTGGATTTTTTAAAATCACTTTTTACACCATTTGTAGGGGTCCCTGTGTCTTCATCAGGACCAATGCCACCATTTCAGCTTATCCCAGTTCGTATCGGACCTTCTGGTGCGCCACAATATTTGCAAATATCAAATCCTCATGGCCATTCCTTGCAGCAAATGCCCATTATTTTGTCTACCAGTGGTCATTTGCAAACAAATTCTTCATCAGGAATAACTATACAAGGAATTCCAGTGTCTGGATTATCCGCTGCAGGAATCCATCAAATATCCCAATTTCAGCAATCTCGGATGTCTCAAGTTAACATTAAAACTGAGAGCCATCAGCAGCAGCAGCAGCAGCAGCAGCAACAGGAGTAGTAGGTAAGCATACTGTGTATTGCATTGTATGTAAAAATCCCTTTATTCAATAAAGTTTATTGAATTCAAATGTTGGTGGTGTACATTTTGAATTGCTCTATTTGGAATGCTTATTTTGTGTTTAGAGATGTTTTGTATGTACTCGAAATATACTAATATAGGTATAACCATAACACATCCAGAACTCAACCTCGGTCAAAGTTGGTTCTAGCCCAATATGCATTTTACTTGTTACCTTTAATATTATCGTTTTCTTCTTCTCATTTTTATATTCGTAGTTATTGTTTTTGTATATGCTGATTAAAAAATGAAATGATGACTGTGTGTAGCAAATATTCAACATATCGGGACGTAATAATAAACAAAGCGTATACACAGAAAGAAAAGTAACATTGAACAATTGTTAATTTATTTTCTTAAAACACGACATCAATCTCTTTTGCCAAATATTTACGAGTTGATCTTTTAAACTAAACTTGTACACATATTGTAGATAAATATGTCGTAAAAATGTAAAATCATTTGTGGGGTCGCATAAAATTGTGGAAGGTTAAAGTTTAAATATTCATGTAAAACGTATGCTGATGCCATTGTAATGATTAAGCTATAATAAAATTGTATTAAGGTGGACTGATTAGGTCAAAACGGTCTGAAGTCCTTTGGGTAACGTAAGAGTTGTAGCCCTTCCCACATCCATACACAATGCATCCATTTAAGTTGTTTAAACGCATCCAGGATTTTTCTGTCAGCTTCAGCGTTCCACTTCACTGGTTCCGTCTCTATTTGCTTAACTATCATTCTCAGCGCTCGTCCAAACTGACCACGAGCCAGAGCATGCTGATAAGCGAATTCCATCACCTAGCAGAGAAAAAATCCAGTCTCGTTTGTCGTCTCAAAGATAATATTGGTATATAATAAGAATAAGTTTATAATTTTATGTAACATACCCTTGCATCAGTGATTTCAGCAAATTTTTGCACCTCAAATAAGACTTCATCTATGGCTTCAAGAGTGATAGACTTAGTGTCCTGTGACGAGGATGGTACATCGCCTAATTTTAATAATTCAGACATAGCAAGCCCTTTTTTAACCAAAGCCTCAATTACAGCATTCCTCTGCTTGTCCATGGTTTGCTTAGTTTTTGTGGCATCTAACTGAGACGCCGAGGATGACGGTTTGGTTCCATAGAACGCCAGCAATGTTGGCTGGTCGACCATCCCCAAAATTTTATCTGACAGTTCAATTATTTCATTGCAAATATCCGGCGTTTTAGCTCCTTTGGCAATGGGGGTACTAGGTGCACTGTTGCTGTTACTATTGCCATTATCTGTCTCGTTCTCAGCAGAACTTACAGAATCGGTATCGGATAAGGTGCTAGGCAAACTATCCAGGGATTGCAACCTCGATACATGAAGAGGCAAATGTGCCCCATCTTTCTCTGCCAAAGAATCATACAATTTGCGCGATTCGTCTGCATCCAATTTTGACAACCAATTGATTTGTATATCTCGGAGTTGTTCCTGCATCTCGTCTACTTTAGACTTGTTTGGATCTTTTGTGGAAGATGATGGCGATTTTATTTTGCCCTGTGGTTCTGGAAGAACCACTTTTAGAGGATACGTGCACAACTTTTTGCCTACTTCGTCTTTCGTCACTGACAAAGAACCTTGAAGATATATGGTCGACGAACCAGGGAGATTTTTGAGAGTTCTGCAAACAGTAAAAATATATATTATTACAAGAGCATTTCGTAAATACATATGTATACAATTAAGTTAAATTTGGAACTGACTTGTCGGTAATAATCGTAGATACAAAAATGTTGGCAGAGGTTTCTCGTTTTAGCAGAAGTGACCATCCAGAACCTTTCTTAGTTGGCTTATAATCTTGCAATTCATACTGAGTTTGGAAGACATCTAAATTAATACTAGATGGTAGCTTCATGGATAACAAAACCGGAAAGTTGGGAACTTGACTATCTCCAGTCCACGCAGACCCGGTGCCACCACCATTTCCTACCGAATTTCCACCCATAAAACGTTCCAATGCATCTCGTTTCTCATGTCGTATTTGAAGCCTCACATAATATTCTCCTTTCTCTAACTTCACATTCCACTAATTCAAACAAAAAATAATTTATCATTATTGCAAATACTTTATTATGCTGATAATTATTATCATTACTGCAAGATGATAATTATATATAGGTAGTTACTTTCGTTGGGTAGGCATCTCCACAATGAAGGTAGCGTTTATTTGCATCAAAGAGCATCCACAGCTGCGATTCATACTCACTTTCATACAAGGTATCGCTTAATAATGAACTGCATTGAACGAAATCACGTTACAATTATGAAAAGTTAATGAAGAAATACTAGAAATGCTATATCATAAATTCATTACTTACCAATTTATGTTGATCTCGGCAGGTTTGGACAAAGTGAACGTATACGTACTTTGTAATTCATAAATTATGCGGCCATTTGGAATCATATCTCGTGGTTCAGTGAGGGCAACTACTTTACACTCAGTAGGTCGCAATAAAGCAACTTGATATTTTAAGCTTGCTACCGGTTGAACCTCTTCAGTTCCAAAATTGTTGGAAACAACTACCTTCTGGAATGCGTCACCAGCAGAAATGGAAATTTCCGGCCGATTTACCGATAAACTTCTAAATGTGATGCTACCAGTCAATATGGCAGGTTCTGGAGGTTCCGCCCACCAGCGTCCCACAACGATTTCCATTACTTTGTTCTCCTAAATTAGGTTATTTCAAATGTCAAACACAACCTGCCAGTTAATATTATTATTTTAGGTCTTATTTTTTAAAAGTTTTGTAAAGTTCCACATACTGTGACTCTAAATGGAATATTGGCTTCCTCTAAAGGATTCAATGTGACCATCTTATAAAATTCTTCAGACTTGCAAGATAATCCAGCATTAGCTGCCATTGCATGTATTACAAACCGTGCGCTGGCATTTGAACTTGAATCAACTGCTTGTGAAGATCCTGCCATCTTCAAAGTTAAATCTGAAAGATATAGAACAACAGTTATTAGGTACGCCATTTATTTATAACCCCCAAGTGCGTTGAAACGGATGGTAACGAATTTAATTACACCCGGGGTTCTACGTAGTAATGGGCGATTTTTAAAGTATAAAAAACGTACTTGCCCAGGTGGCACCCCGAGGTATTTGAACAAAATATCTTTTCAAAAATCCAGGCTCATATTTCACAGTTGGAAAGTCTATTACTGGTCTACAAAAAGGATTAGCTGACACAATCTGAGGGCGAATAACGGTCACTGCAACGTTGAAGACAGGACCTCTTTCAATATCGTTGACATCGTAAGCTTCAATGCTAAAAACGAATATATGAGCGCATGAAACATCACATTTCGCAAATACAAATATGTTTGAACTTTTAACATTATTAAATATACTGGGGAAATATTAAAATTTACCTAGCAAAGTGTTCGCCAATAGGAAGTCCTTCTGGGTCAACTTTTACGTTAAAAGAACGTTGGATATTAGCTAAATCAAAATACTTTGGTACATGGACCCACGGAACCGTACTAAGTAGACATAAATTTAATCGGAAGTCAATTTTTTCCTGGGGCTCTGAATATACGAAATATAAAGAAAGCACGAGTCATTTGTTTGGATCATACGTGTTGTTATTATAGGATATGCATTATTAAAAACTTGTTACGAGATAAGGAATACCTATTTCATCTTCGTTAAAAAAAACTGGTTCCACTGATATAGAATATTCCTTTGGTTTGTCAATTATAGGTTCTCTAATATATATCCCTTTCATTGGCCAACCGAAACCGCTTCCACTCCCCGCACTTACAGTAATTTGAAACCTGACATTTTTTTCCTGGAGTTTTGATAACTTCCCAAGAGCTTCAAACGCCCTCTCAACCTAATTTATTTGTAAATAATTTGGTGTAATCAATCAATTAATGAGTTTTAAGGGTTCTTTTCTATTATGGTAGAACAACTATATACATTTCAAGTGAATCAACTGAGGTATGCTTGTAAGGTGCATATATTCATCAGTCTGTTAATTAGTAATATTTAGGTTGGGTTTTTAAATGTGATGAACAAACGTTTGATTTTTTCCATCGCAATTTTTAACGTAATACTATCCTTATTATATATTCACAAAAACCCTCGAAGAATCAGGAAAAAGTGGTGGCGCTACCATTATAGAAAAGTGCCGAATTATGCATACAACCCCAACTACATAAAAAGTATTAAGTATAATTTACTTGTACTAGACCGTGGCCTTGCGCAAAAGATTCTACGTTGGCAAGTTTAGATGCTGAATTTTCCAAAGCCTTTTTTACACTGTAAGGAGTCCAAGTAATTCCTTTCGACATTGCACCACTAATCATTAGAGCAACACAACCGCAAACATGGGGGGCAGCCATACTTGTACCTGTGTGGAGTTTGAATTTATTAATGATAATGAAAAAATCGGACATAAATAAATAATAATTTTCATACGGGTGGATTGTTGTCAAGACAAAATTATTGCCAAAATACTGTTCATTCATACCAGACAATAAATAAATGATGAATACTACGGAGGTATTTGTTTGGTGGTATACCCGCTGCTATGGAGGACACGTGAGTGCCGTGGCTTCCGCACATGCCGACAATTTCAAGTTTATTGCCCAAGTCCCATACATTGACACTTATATTCATTTGGTCAGCTTTCGTTAGAGGGGCGAATTCTTGATTGTTTTTGAATTCTCCGAGTACAATTCCATTTTCAAGGTCCCCATCGGCTGCCAAACATACTTTGTATTCTGATCCAGTGTTCCAAACTAAACAATCAAGCAAGGGACCAAAATCTTTATACTTCTTTTCCAGGGATTGTGCGATCTGAAATCACAAGTATACAACTTAGTATACGAATACATGTTCATTCAAAGAAGTTCTAATCACAGAGATGAAAGCAAAACGCCATTTGCTCTTTTGTACAAACAAACAAACCTCCATTTGAGCCTCTAGCTCCTCTTTTTGTAGTTTCTCAAGTTGCGTAAATGAGTCCACGGGTTTATTTGCGTTGGCATTCTGCTCCTTTGCAAGTTTTTTACTTAGATCTGCTAATAAACTCCTATGTGGTTGATCCCAATGAGTTTCTCGGCGTTTAGTTTCAGTGCGCTCTTTAACCTTTGGGGGATACAACTCATACACCGGTTTGATACCAACATGAAATTCGCCAGTTGGGTTGTTCCATGTTGCCGGAATCTAAAGAGATTATCAAGATGAAACACATTTCGACATTTCATTTAAAAATAATAATAATTTGACCAGAAATACAAAATTGTATATTATGTAAACGCTCAAAATGTAAGTCACACCTTCAATTTTCTTCCACTTAAGCCTGTGATAGTCCCATCACTACCCGGTTTCAAAACAGTACATGTATCTACATCTCCTGCTCCACTACAATCATATCGTTCTATAACCTTGGGAAGGCCTGTAGATGTAACCTGTAATGAAAAAGCCAAAAGGTATAAGTTAGTCGGAACAATAATAACCTTATTTGAACAAAAGGAATCGGAAAACCTACACGTAAGCCTGGTGCCCCTGGATCAACTCCAGAATCAAAAATTGCTATAATAGTACCACGTCCATCAAAACTAGGATTTTTCGTGAGAAAAGTTGGCACGCCAGTTTCCTTTTTAGGGCACAAGGAAATTGATGGAAACTCTGATTTGGCATTTGCCGGATCAATCATTTTATCGCCACGTCTTCTTGACAAAACAGATTCGACCGTTTTTTGTGTTATTTTCCCACAAGCCTCAATATGGTCAGTTTGGAAAGGACGCTCAACAATTATCTTATGACTGCTTTGTCTGACTACATGTAAACCCTGACAAGTGAAATATGAAGTTGGTTTTCTACTGATGGTGATCGGTCTAAATACACGAATCACCGGTAAAACTGGTTTGGAAAACAGTTTGAAAATGTTAGCTAGGAACTAGTGTGACTGAATCTAAAGTCATCAACATCCAACCGCAAGGGAGCAATAACCAGTCAAATTCAACTATGTGTGATGCTGTTTTATCCTAATTTCACCTCGTTCAACAATAAATGACTTTCTTAATTAATTATAATAATGTTTTGTTGTATTGTTAAAATTCACTTGAATTGTTTTTAACACAAATAAAATAGGATATTTAACTTAGTAGCTTTCCCTACTTTAAAGCTGCTCTACGCTTATAAATTTCTACAAATATAGATTAATATATTTTTCAACTTTTCATGAGCTACTTAACTAATTTATTTCTATTTTAATTTTATTTCTATAAGAATTCTTTCAATTTTTTTTCGTATATTTTGTGTTTTTGTTGATGTCATATCATGAACAGCACATTATATACAAGACAGACCACAGAAATCAGGTAGAAGAGGTCGAAGACACAAACACAACTCTCTCAGCCAACTTGATCATCCAAATGTCTCGTTTCATTTTAAAAAAAGAAAGAAAAAAAGTGCAAGTGTAATGTGTAATCTCAGTTGCCACTGCCACATCGGTTCTTGCATTCTGATATCACATATCTTTTACTCTCAAGTCTCAACTCAAACACATCATTATAACCATGTACATACTTTTTAACGTTATAAGTAACGATTGCGTAAAAATGAATTAGTATACACTACATTTACTACATTAACTGCAATGCAGTTACTGCATACTGTTGCTGGTAGCAACTTACTAAGACTTGCTGTTTGATGATTTGGCACTTCGATACCTTCCAAGAATTTGTAAAAGGCAATTGAATCAAAGTCATATTTTAGCTCTTATGCGCTTATTTGCAGTATTCTACAACAATATTGATATAAGTTATATCATATAACTCACTCGATAACTAAATAGGTTATAATTTTTACGTCATGATAATTGATAACATATAAATCATAAATCAATACTAAAATCTTGAATTTTGTTACGATATTTCGATATGATATTATTTTTGTCCGAATTTAGAATTTAGTAATCATATAGCTGTTTGGTACCGGACAAGCAGACTAGATGAATGAAAGTATATTTTATGCCAAAAGGTAAGAGGGATCTATCTAAATAACGTATTTTAACAACTCTGCTGATCAGTAGTAGTACATATTCATTTCTTATTTTCATTGTGCCCCAAATAACTTGAAATGTTCTGCAGTATTTGGATTTTATGAAATTAAAATGACAAATCATTCTAATCAGCAGTGAAGCAAATATATATAATTACGAAATTACAATATTACAAAGTGTAACATAACATAACAGAGGAGTTTACATCGGACCACATGCACATCTGCCAGTAAATGTGATCAAAATTAAAAAGTTATTTATAACCTACTTTCAGTGGTTTGAGCTTCGGTTGGGCTTTGAGTAAGAATTTGTTATTTTTAAACGTTGGACGTAGAGATTTTATCGACTAAAGGTAACAAATTATTACAAAGGCAAAGGCAAAACCAATGATGAGCTTGTCAATTTGTGCTTGTTTCTTTTACCTTAATATTTTTGTCAATTTTACAGCTATAACTCTCAGAATTCGGACACCCACCCTTGAATAAGTCAAGCATGGAGATGGAAGTGGATGGAGGAAGTAGTGGGGGCTCCTCCCTATTTGTATGCTGCGTTACGAAGAAAACTGGCTTGAAAAGGACTAAAATTCCAGTATCGGACTTGAGTGGACTAACTTTGGAAAGCCTGCGAGCATCCATTTTACTGGAATTAGATAGTTGGGACTGGACAAATGCGAGTGACAAACCCCAGGCATTTGGTATGTACTAGTGCTGATTTTACAACGACTAAAAACCTGAAACACTTGGACAGGGTAGCATGAATATAAATATATAATATTTTGCATATTTCTTTGTTTATAGATATCCTACATCAAAGTAGATTATTGCAGACAGATGAAGACGTTAAGAAAATTGAACCTCTTTCTATTGTGACTGTAATAAAAAAAGAAGTGGAAGGCGCAAGCGGCGAAGACAACCATAAATCGACAAAGTTCATTGCTGAATACGCAGCGTCTCGTAATATTCATGATCAGTTGAGGTCGTGCTCTCTTGCATTGAGGACTGCCTTTTTAAACCCAAAATTCGTAACAATGATTGAGGTTAGAAAAATAATTGGATTTTTTTAGAATGGAGAGTATGGAGCGTAATTGTATGAGCCTTTGTATATATCTAAAATATCTGTTGAGTCGTGTAATTTTGCTGATTTTTTAGAATCTCGGTGACTCAGAAATGCTGGAAAACATATTTGCTATTGTTCCTGAACTGAAGAATGATCCTGTGGCAATTGGAATCATCCAGGACCCGTCACTGGTCTTTCATTTAACTGATCCAGATTCCCTTAAAAAGTATGTGCTATTAGTGCTTTAATGTTTTAAACACTGAGCTTGCAGTGCTACTAAATTTTTTATTTATCTTCACAGGTTAGCCAACGTAAAGCCATGGGTAATCGAAGCATTCAACTTCCTATCTGCTTCAATTCATCAGGAGAAAGGCAGTAATCCACCCCAAGGAATTCCAAGTCACCTTTTTAACGCTGCCATGTTTGATGGTGAGGACGATGCCATGGAAGATGGGGATGATGATGATGGTGGTGCGTCCCCACGAGGAGGTGGTTCCCGAATAACACGTGAGCAGCTGGCAGCTGCCTTGAGCGCTTTAGGAGGTGGAAGTGCATCTGCGGGTGGGCTTTCTAGCTCGAACGCATTCGGTGGGTTATTCCAACCTCCTTCTCCCTCACAACAGTCTGCTGCAGCGCCCAGCTCTAACCCTGTTTCTGCTGCGGGTGCGAATATTCAAAACCTAATGAACACATTGACTGGGGGCGGTGGAGGTATCCCTGGCCAACCTTTGAACAGTGAAATGGTAGCCCGCGCTGTGACAGATGCGTTGAGACGCCTCACTCCCGAGCAAAGAGCTGATCAATTAAATGCAATTCGTAATTTTGCCAGTCAGCTTCAGCAACAGTCATCGTCTACACCTGCACCTACCCCTTCCACCCAACCCTCTGTACCTTTGCCTACCGCAACGCAGTCTCCACAGCCAGCTCAAGGTGGCTCCTCATTAAGTCAACAATATCAGTCACAATTACGACAAATGCGTGTTTTAGGGATTACAAACGAAAGATTAAGTATTTTAGCGCTGAGAGTTTCCGAAGGTGATGTCAATACTGCTGCAGAACTAATACTTTCTGGATGGCAAGGGGAAGGTTCAGGCTCGGACCCAATGGATTAATTTTAAAAGCAAATCTTTTTATTTGTACAAGTTGTGAGAATAATTCAGTACGCGTGCCGATGGTTTATGTTGAATTTGAGTGCTCGTTAGTGTAACATTGATATTGATACCATCATTGGTTGGGCATATATTCTTTACCGTTAGAACTTTAGAACATAAATATTTATACATTATTTATGCAATTAAAATGTAATTTGTTGTAATTGAAAAACTTTTTTTTCGTTATCTGTATTCATTTATATAATATACATTTATACATACATACATAACATATTATGGATATCATGATCATGTACATGAAATATTTTATTTCACTGCTTCTAAAATGTCAAATGTACATACGCACAATAAATTATAATTTAACAAAATAAAATAAAATGTAGTTATAAGGATTACTCCAAAGCATGAATGCTATTAGTTGCCGATGAGAGAAATTTTGAGTTCAGTCCAAATCTTCTACGTTTGTCCTCCTAATGACTTCCACACGCTAATTCCATATATTACCGACATTCATCATTGCTCATGTAAATCCCAAACTTCACCTTATTACACGCTGCGCTGCAGCTCAGTGCAACCAACATCATACAACCAACAATATCGTGATTCGTGATGTTAAAGATCTTTTTTTTGCATTTAGCATAGAAACATGTGTCAGGCATGGGTGATAGGTATATGTCAGCAGAAATAACCAAAGCAGCTTTACAAGCTACCAGTCAAATTCCCATTTTCGTTTCCATTTTCCCATCCCAACTGATCTCAGCCAGACATCTCAGCTGAAACCGCATGGAGAACACTGGGGGGCACAAAAATATAACCGTACAATAATAGGCAGCTTACTCTAGTTAAAACATTTTTTTTACTACAACAGAACAGATTGCAAGCTTTTTAAATATTGTTTTTATAATGGAACTGATTCCTGCTGTACAAAAGTACCACTGGGGTAAACCCGGTAAATCTAGCACTGTAGCAAGTTTATACAATGAGGTATTAAAATCAGGTGGGGAAAATCAGAATATCGACCTGGACAGCCCTTACGCAGAATTGTGGATGGGCACTCATCCAAACGGTCCCTCCAGACTGAAGGGGTGCAAAAAGTCACTGTTGGATTTTATTAGAGAAAATCCTGATGTTGTAGGGCAAAAGGTGAAAGCAAGATTCGGGATTGATGATGTTCCGTTTCTACTCAAAGTTTTATCCGTGGAGACTGCACTCTCAATACAAGCTCATCCTGATAAGCTTAGCGCTGAGATTCTTCACAAAGAACACCCGGATCTGTACAAAGATGCAAATCATAAACCCGAACTGGCAATTGCATTGACACCTTTCGAAATGTTTTGTGGATTTAGAGCCATGGACGACATTGTAGAGGATCTACATGGTAAGCCAACTTTTATCTGATGCAATAAGTGAATATTGTTATTTTATCCAAATCCATATCTAAAAGGTGTTCCCGAACTGAAATCAATAATTGGGGACGACATTGTTAATCAACTGACAGAGCTAAAAAACAAAGCAAGTTTGCAAAAAACGTACACAAAACTTTTGGAAACTCCTGATGCAATAATTGAAGAAAGTTTGAATAAACTTTTGAGTCGTATTAGCACAATGGGTAAAAAAATCTGAAAACGTATATTTTCCTGTAATACCAGGTATTAGGTTTCGTTTGGATTAGCCTGGAATTTAATGTTAACCTACTAATCATATATTTAATAGAGGCGACAGAGAGGAAAAAAATAGAAGCAGATTTAATTGAAAGGCTATCTAAGCAATATCCCAATGATGTTGGAATATGGTCAATTTTCTTCCTTCAGCATTTCACTTTGCAGCCAGGAGAAGCTGTTTTCTTACCAGCAAATGAGCCACATGCATATCTTTACGGAGGTACTTTTAAATATTTTTATTAATGAAATTGCAATTTAATTACCGTCGCTCCTACCAATTAAGTTAATATTTTGCTGCCCTTAATATTATGTAATATTACGACAAGTTGAGTTTCCCTTGATTATAATTTTGCAGACTGTGTGGAGTGCATGGCGGCGTCTGATAACGTCGTCCGCGCAGGCCTAACACCGAAATTTAAGGATGTGAAGACATTGTCCACGATGCTCACATACGAAGCAGGTAAAGAATGGATTATTAAGGGTAAACCTTGTGCTGAAGGGAAAGGAATTGAGTACAACCCTCCAGTTGATGATTTTGCTATTACCAAATACGAGGTACACTCATTAGTTCTTGTCAACAGATCTAAAATTTGCTCGATTATTATGAACTTTTTCATCCATTTCACATATTATTATTCGTGTTATTCAGAGTGACACAGATTTTGTGACGAAGCCACAACCAGAGTCGTGCTCAATTATGTTGTGTGTCAAAGGAAAAGGCAAAGCATTAATTGACGATGGAAGAAATATTAAATTGTCTCCGGGTACTGTTATATTTCTGCCATGCAGTCCACACACTTCAGGCATCAAAATACAACCTGAATCGGACACTGGTAATATTCTTCTCTTTGAAGCCTATTCAACTCCAGTCGTGACTGCATAGTAGTACTACTACATATTACATATAACCGCGCGCTCAATGCAATAAAAAGCCAAAAATTAGTTCTTCCTTCTCGGTGTTATTATTGTGAATTTATGTAGTACGCAATTGTACAATCATCATGATCAAACATAATTCTTGGTATAGTCTTTAGCGGACTGGGTCTCATTCTATAAAAGTTGCAAATTACATTACAAATCAAATCAATCATTATTACAAACCTTGCCTTTACAAGCTTATTGCTAACACTTGATTAAATATTTGTGTGTTTTACATAAATAGTCAAAATAATAAACCGGTGGTCTAACTTACTTTTCCTGAAATATATAGAAGTTAAAAGAAAAATCATGCTAAAAATATTACGGTGCTCAAAACAGTCCAAGCACATAAATGTAGCTTTATATATCACTGGCATTTGTCGTAATTTTACTGAAATCATAATTATATTGTTATTATGTTTGCGTGAGCAAAATAAATAAAATTTGTAATAAATTTTCGTGTAATAAATATATTGTTCATTGTTCATACTTCATACCTTACATACATGCATCCATCTGGTTCATGATTTTATGCAATATAAAATATGTTTTATGTGTGTAAAAGTACCGTCATTATTACATAAAAGCAATTTTGTTTTTGTTGTCCATTTTTCCACATAACTAACTACTGCAGCCTTTTTGTCATATACATGTTTTCCAAGTCCATGTCTAAAGTTCATCAATAGCAAATGAAAAAAGGGGCTGGAGTAAGAAATAATAAAATGTGCAACTGATCAATAAAAAACAAATCGAACCGACAAGAAATGAGAAACGAAAGTATTTCACTTGAATAGTGTTGATGATGGCTTATATAGGCATTGATGAAGTTTGAGGAAATCAAAGTTCATTTCCTTTCGCTGTTCATGTTACTTTTTCGCTTTTTTTTATACAAAAGTATGTGATGTGTGGTTCCTAGCACTTGGTGTTCCTTCAGTATTAACATCACTGTTTCCTTTATGTCCTTTCTTGATTATCTATGTATCTCGTCATAATCTTATATTGACCAAACAAAATGCATGCATTATTACATTTTACTACCACCGACAACTTTGCTTGTTCATTTGTCAGCACATGTTATCATTCCAATGTATTTCAGTCACATAATTCGAATTTAATTTATGGTTTTGGCAGTCACGCTGATACAAGTTGGCATTTTCTCGTAAAAAAAATCCTCTACGAGTTTTGCGAAGTGAAAGGTAAATTCTCACAATATTTTCACGTCATGCATCATTCCGTCACCACCACAAGGCACTATTTCCTTTCACTCGTTAAATATGAGATCACCCTTTTATACTATTCGGAAAATTGTGGTAACTTTTGTAATATTCTCTTTTTCTCTCTGATGGCATTACTTTTTCTATTATCCATAAACCAAGTTTTCCGGTGAAGAATGAACACGATATTATGTGCAAGATATACTTTTAACGTAAAAAAACATCACAACAAAACACATAAAATCAACTTAGACATATCCGTTATACCATCAGCCAAGGATAATTGACCATGGAGAAAGAAAGTGATAACGATATCAAAACCACGAATGACGTGGAGGAAAGCAATCATCCCAAACCTGACACTGATGACACGACTGCGGAACCATTGTATTTTACCAGAGATGGGAAACCACAGTTTGGAATAACGCCTCCAACTGCTTTCGCGTTGAATTACGCCTTCCCTCCACTGCCTTCAAATTTGGCCAAAAACAGAGTTCTTCGGATAAATGACGAGCAAACGAAAGAAAGCGTACAACAAGGAATAACTGAGGCAGAAAAGGAGTTTGAGAAAGAAGCAATGCCATTGCCGAGTTTGGCTGTGCAAGGATCTCCACTTCCAAAAGTTTTGGTTCCTGAAATTGAGCTGGCCATTTATTGGGATCGACATCCTTATGAATTTCGTCCATCAGAGAAGGACCATGAAAGGGACAGCGGTGCAAGTAAAACTAAAGAGGACAGCCCACGCACCATTCGACGAGGCAAATCTGAAATGAACTTGGCATCAAAAGTTGGCAAATTACTGGAGGAACACAGCATTCATGGTAGTACGAAAAGTAGTGGTAGGTCATCCGTTTCTGCAAGCAATAAAACTTTAAGATCGTCCTCTGTCACGACAGCATCGTCTGTAAAGAGTCTATCTCATGAAAAAAGTGCAGAACTTTTAAGTGCAAAGAAAAATCATTATGGTGAACATTTATACATTCCCATCAAAGTGTAATGGCTCCGCTGATAGTGACAATAATGAGATTCGTTGTTCCAATGGCAGGTGTGGCAGTGGCACAAGCAGCAAAAACAACACTGCAGTTGATGGAAATCGCACTTGTGGTGGTGAAAGTGGAAAGGTACATGGTGCGGTTGCAAATCAATTTGCAATTAAGTGAAAGTGAAAGAAAAAAGTTTGACGATATTAAATTATTTCATCATCATCAAGGGGAACGAGAGTCCTATGGACAAGGCAGCCATTCCCGACAGCCCAAGCTCATACGTTCACATGATCAAACGGAGACCCACGTGAAGAAATCCACTGGTGTCCAAGCGACAATCGATGATGCGGCTGCGGCGGCTTTGAAATCTACTTACTTATGTCCCCTGCACGGGCAATACAGACGTGGCATTGAGAGACGCGATAAAGGAGGCTTTCGAACAGATATGAGCTCTATTAACAACGTTCATGCGCACTGTAGCCGAGCGCTAAAAGGGAAGCCCACAAGGACGAAAATGATTAAAACTGCGGAAACACAAACTGAGGTAGATAATGGGCCATTTCAAAACATCGACAACAAAATCAGTAAACGATCACGGACTGCTGGACATGGTAGAAATTCTCACAAGGGAAAAGACATAATGGCATCAGAGTATCATGGGAGCTTTAAAAACCCGTACAAAATTGCGGAATCTGAAAAGCGTCATCTTCGTAATAAGATACTCAATTACTGTTTTACAAAACACTCAATATTTTAGACCTGCTATATGGCATCCATTAAAAACAAAAAAAAAAACATTTACATACTCTACAACATAAAGTCTTCAAAATGAAGACGCAAGGCATGTTCCTTGAATGATGAGATTACATATATATACAATATTGCAATGGCATCCTGAATACCAATGCACTATAAGATAAGTTGTTATTGATTTTAAAAATTATATGGTTACTACACAATAAGTATTCTAAAAGTACTCGGGAATCCAGAGTCTGGATGCATTAGGATGTATTTTCATAAGAATATTTTTTCTATGATTTTGTACTTTGTAACTTTATCCCGATTTTGAAATAAGTTAAAAGTTGCAGCTCATGAACAAAAAATTACCTAATAATTGTAAAATAAATCTTCCTTATCAACGAGTTTATCTACGTTGTAAGTATAAGTTTTACTTTTTGTTTCATGATAAAATGATAAGTGACAACAATAGAGAATAAGAACATTTTGTTGCATGAGCACATTGCATTGTGCTGTACTTATAATTCTGTACATTATTATAACTTATTATTACTACACAGCCTATACTCCACGCATTCAATATTTACACTATTGATCCTACTATTGATGTATATACTAACCTATATTATTCTCGAATTTTATTTTTAATTAATAAGTAATCTTTATATCTGGTAGGTAAGTATACAAGTAATCTTAAATATTGAATGTTAACAAATTAAAAACATCATATTAAAAAAGGTAGCTAATTAATGTTCTGATTGAAAAAAAGACGGTGCAGTAATGACAAAAATCTCATTC
>JAHZNC010002353.1:0-10615 GCA_027744095.1 Zhuqinia jingwanae | reverse complement strand
AAAAAAAACATTCCCATTACAAATTTTCCACTTATTATCCCGCGCCCTAAGCGTCTTTCATGGAAAATAGGAATGAGGCAGAAAAAAAACTCCTACATTTTTTTTTGTGAAAAAAGGAAAGAGAAAAAAAACGAAAGCTGTAAATGGAGTTGATGGTGGTACATTCACAGATTAATTTTCACTTCCTTTCTTAATATTATTATTATTATTATTATTGTCATTCTCAAGCTTTGCTACAAGTATGTACACGCATGTATGCGCCTTCCTCCACTTACTGTTATTATTATACGTGCTTTGTTTGTGGATGATGATGTGTGTGTGTGCTTAGCGAAAGTTTGCTCGCTGTACTATAATAATAATATTATTATTAATGGAATTAAATTAACAAATGAAATTTTATGCTCTGTTCATTATCATCAACACTGCCCGTGTGTGTGTGTGTTTCATTTTGTTTTTACATCTGCTGCTGCTGCTGCTGCTGCTCTTTACATAATATCCTCTTTTGGGCTCCATTCATGCAAAATTGTTTTACAGGAGGACTTATTTTGAAATGGTGGAAATCCAACACAAAAACAAAACACACACTTATGTATAGTACATATACATGTCTAACAAAAAAATGCTTTGTGAGTGAGTGAGTGCGTAGTGCGTACTCTGTTTTTAAATTAACAGCAAATGAATAATAGAATGGGAAATACTAAAGCAGCCTCCGGTGTGTGTGAGGAAGTCGGACCGGATTTAATTTTTGTTTGATGTTGGAATACAAAAGAGGACACTTCTCAAAGAGAGAGAGAGTGTGTGTGTATGTGTGTGTGTTGGCATATGCATGTATTTCTCTGCCTTTGAGCAACCATACAAAAAATTCTTTCACACACAAAAACATACACGTGCAATAATAATAATATCTGTAATTACTCGACTCACAAGTCCGGGGTAGATTACTTTCGTGCTAAAAAATATACCCAGTGTTTTTTTTTGCTGAAGTGTTTGTATTTTTACACCAATTACACTAAAATACATGGTATATTACGTAATTTAATATACCTACATGTATTACATATACCCAGATTATATTGTATGGTCAATTGCAAAGAGGAAGAAGTTATCAAACCAATTTATGGAAGGAAGCCATATACAACAAATCGGAGAAAATTAGTTGACAACGAAAAAAAAACAATTCCAGTTTGTTTTTTGACAGAACATTAGCAAAAGTACACGTGTAAAGTGTAAACATGCGCACATATTTTAATTTTTTAATATATNTTTTGACAGAACATTAGCAAAAGTACACGTGTAAAGTGTAAACATGCGCACATATTTTAATTTTTTAATATATTTTATGGACTATTTCCAGCCAACAGCCAAAAAATCCCTGTCCTGTATATAAAAAGAGACATGCCACATAAAGTGCACTTTTTGTACGACAACAAAATCTGAAATCGGACTTAGAAGTTAGAGCTGTCAGTAAAAACAAGTAGCAAAACTGGTCCCACAACAATAAAACATAATATTTCATATCACTAACTCCAAACAAACTTTCCTTTCGCCTTCATCGCCAGCCTCATCACCATCATCATCCTACTATGCTTACTGTCTACTTTATATACTACAAAAAATCAAGAAAAAATAGTTAAATTTTTTTTGAAGCCGCTTTAGAGGACACAAACTGCAGGCACTTTAGATCACAGTTATATGCATGTATATACTTACAACGTATACTTAAACTACACATTTCTCCTTTTGGCAATTTTTAAACTCTCCGCTGTGTACCATACAGCAGGACAACTTGTGTGAAATCACCAGCAGCATGCATATATGCATACATGTATGCATCACGACAGCTTACTAGATTTTTCTTAACTCTTAACAAACCACAAGAGCAAAAAAAACAGATCCGCTTCTCATTTCTCACTCTCTTTCACTTCGTTGCTGCTTCTATAATCTTCTCTCTCTCTCTCTCTCTCTCTCTCTCTGTGTGAGTCTGCACTTGCACCACAACCTTTTCTTTCCCACAGTTTTAGATACAAAGAAAAGCTATAAATGTCTGCATATTACACACACATCATCATCATCATGATCATGATCATCATCAGGTTTTGGTCTTAGTTGCACTCTCGTTCCCATCATCATCATCATCATCATCAAGAGTAGCATAATTCAAGAAGGCGGCTTTTACTTTCCAGCAGCAACAGTAGTAACAGCAAATAATAATGTGTAGGGATAGCCTTTAGTGTATGCAACCAAACAACGTATTTTACTACTACTACTACTACTACTACTATACTTGCTACTACATACCGACATTGATAAATTTGCCTCTCGGGCATACCCAATAAAAACCAGTTGAAAATACACTCGAGCGAGTTTCTTGTTTACTGTACCACTTTCTGCGGTTTTTTCTCTTTCTTACACAACTTGGAATTCAATGCAATTTACGGCAACAACAACATCAACAACAACTCACCAAAAAAAATATACCTATAATAGTAACATCAACAACGTTATACGTTTCATTGTCGAACAATAATACATTTTTTTGGTGTTACGAAGATGTGGTTACAATGTATATTTGTTATTTCTTGCCATAATCATCACCATTTTTTAAAATGCACCAGAGCAAATAATAAAATAAAACTTGAATTACCCGGGTTTGCATTTACAAATCCATACCATCATCACCATCATCACTAAACCGTTATCATGACAAGTTGATTTGGAGATAAAAGATAAAACAAGTAGACAAATAAAAATAATAATAACTTGTCAATTTTTTTTAGTTAGCTGCTCAAAAAAAAGCATATCATATAAATACTTGTCCTTTTTTATATCTTTTCTACTTTAGCGCTATTTAGTGTGTTACGCAATCAATTTTTTTCTCTCCTAGTGTTGTATGTCACGCAGTATCAGATCCTCCTCCTGTTTTCATAACACAACATCGTCATGTACACAACAACTCTGCTGAATATTTTTTTTTAAATATACTTTTTATGATCGTAATAACAGTAGCGCGTACACATCTATATCAAGTAGCCAAGTAAAAGCGTAGTTGTTGTTGTAAATATGACGAGTACGTGAACTCAACTCACAGACAACAATAATAAAATTGACACGGTTGGGTGTTTGAGTTGAGTAAAAAAAAGAAGAAGCGTAAAACACGTAGTAGCGGCGAGTCAAAAAACCCTAAACATTTTTTTATTTGATCATCACCATTTTTATTGCGAAAGTGTATACAAGACTTTTTTGGCTTGTATTTATACACTATATATATTTTTTAGACAGATGCTAGTACTATTACTACAAGACAAGTCGTTTCATAATATAAAAAAACGGATGAAAGCCAAACTACTGTGAAGGCGCTAAAAAATAGTGTGTGTTTGTGTGTGTTATCTTGTACTGCATTTTTTTATAGTTTATTTTTTATTTTGTTGTAATAGGTCACCTGGAATGGCTTGTCTCAACAGATTACAAGTACACATCTTAAAAAAGATAAAAAATAGCAACAACAAAAAAAAAACATTTAAAATATATATAGTGCTAACTTGGGAGGGATGCACACACACATTATTGAGAGGGAGGAGGGAACAAAGTGGAACAAAGTGCACATATATTTTCTTCTCCATTTTCCTCTAACTTTTTTCCTTGATGATGATGATGATCCCAAAACAAGAGGGAAATACACAGTGCTTTTTTATACTCTCTCTTTCGCTGTTTCCTGGAAATGTTCTTGCAAGGAAAAGAGTTTCTTAAGAATGCAATAATAATGGGAGTTTGCCTAGATTTATAAATGTGGACAAATACCCGCGTGATTTTCTGTATAAAAATCACGCCGAAAAGATTTAACCTTTTCTGGAGAACCAAAACAATTCCAAGTAATATTATGACACAACATAATACACACAAGCAGCATACATTTTTTGTATTAATCATCATCTTATTATTAGGAAGAAGTCAAATATCGCAATAATGCTTATCATATGCCTAATATGAATTTCATCATTGGCTACTTTTGTGACAATAGTTCAAAAAAAATCAGTGAACAGACCTTGTTCATTTTTCCCCGACATCAGACCGTTTCTACCCGAAGCTATGTGATAAACAAGACGAAAACGTACAGCAACCTAAACAAAATTATGTTCAATTTTTTTCGCGATAATAATTTGGACGACGTTGATAATGCCAACAAAAGTATTACTTTTTTTCTCAGCTCCTCCTGCTCATTTCCGCAGTCAATGACTTTGCGACTTGAGCGGAGGCTGACATTATTGTCGTCATCATCATCATCATCCCCGTCTTGAGTAATTTAAAAAAATACATAGTATAGGTAGCATTGGTAGTAGTAAAACTACTACTACGACTACTACTACGGATAGTACCGGTGCTCATGATTTATAGACTACAATTATCATTTCTGATGAGCAGACTTTTTGTGATGTGAGGGATGTGTACTACTGAAACAGAGGGCTTTTTAAATTATTTCTTACTTCCTGTGGGTGATGACTTGACGATGCTGCTGTGCCGCTACCGGCTACAGGATATTTATAATGAAATGTTGGGCAGCAAGAAGGGCTTGCGTGGGACGTGTCACACTATACCTACTCGTATTTATACTAAACGCACAATATAATATACTACATATTATATATACATACCTACTTAATAATAATAATATGCATACATTTTAACTTCAAGTTTTTTTCTCAACAATTTACGAGTTGCGATAAAAATTCCCATAGAAACAAACAAACAAAAAATGTATGTTTCAAAAACATTTATGATTTATTTATATTTCATCGTCGTCCATTTATTATTATTATTATTATTATTATACTTTACATACAGGTTTTTTTCTTTTCTTCTTCTGTTCGTACATAATAATTTACATATATGTATGTATACCTACGTGACTTTCCCATGACTTTACTCTTACGACGTTAGTGAATAATTACAATAAAAACTTAGCTCTTTACTCATTTTTTGCCAATTCCCGTAACAAAATAAAGCAGTTCAAAGAGAGAAGAGAAAAAATAACGAAGGCTATAAAGTTGAGCTATCAGAAAATATTCTATTATATATGTTAACGTATCCCAATTCTGTTTAAGCCCGCTGGTATGCCAAATCAGTTACATCATCATATCATATACATGCATCTAATATACTAATCAGTAGCAAATATCAGTAAAAAAAAACCTGTTCAACAGGAAATGGGCTCAAGAGAAGAAAAAAATTAAAAAGTTATCTAATAATATTATGCCCCCAACTATGTCTGTAATCAGCGTATTTTAATCGCTCAAGGAGGAAAAAAAGATTTAACTCTATTTTTTTGCTATGTGGGTAGATACAAAGCTAAGCATATACTTTGATGAAATTAGCCTTCTCAGTGGCACAATAAAATATAAAATGATAATAATGTTGTATGGGGGTGGATTGACGATTGCTAATGGCCTGTGCGTCGTCGTCGTCTTTAAATGTGAGAAAGCGACATAAAAATTATGATAACTGTGCACTATACTCATTTTTTTACGCGCAAGGGATTGGATTGACATAACAAGTTTCATCGACAAAATAAAAATTACATTGCAGATAAGATTTTTCTTTTAAAATACAAGGTTTTATTTGTATTCGTTAATGTGTGAACATTGCGATATCGCAACAGATGGAGTAGTAGTGGCAGGAGCATTTAGCACGCTTTTTTGTAAACACACATGTGATATTGCATCCTGTATCCTGGAAATACGCATTCTACGCATGCCAAAAGTAAACAGACAAAAAAATAACATACTTGAGCATATCATATCTATTTTTTTATTTTGAGAGGAAGTAAAATGAGAGTAATGACATTTTACACAAAAGTTTTGCTCCATTCAGTAGAATGCTTTTGGTATATGCCATGCTCATTTTCTTAAATGATACCTATTTAAAAGATTGAAGAAATGTAGTAAAAGCATAATTGCATTTTCTTTCTTGCTGTTGTACACACACACACACAAGTGGGGCTTCTGTGCATGCTTTTTTCCTAGACACACACACACATTACACATGTTTTAAACACGGTCATTTTTTTCCTTCTTTTTCTTAAGTTCTTCATAGTCTCTCGCGGGTATAAAGTAAACTTTTGCTAATACCATTTTGAGCTGTCGCCGTCATGATTCAAAATTATTCATAGAAGAAAACGTATATATAGCACACATTATGCAAACACACGTCCTATATATATTATACCTACATAATATTATGTGTGTATATTTATAACATTTTAAATTACATTTGCTTTTCCCTCGTCCTACTAGAAAAACAAACAAAGAGGGAGTAGAGAGGAGAAAAAAAAGTTCATTAAAAGTTGGTTTCAACATATGGGCTCCCCCATCCATCTCCCTCAAACAGAAAAAAAAATCATGGAGAGAGATTATTAGCAAATTTTTTTGAATACTTTCTGGTACTCCTCTTCTTTCCTCTTTTCCTTCTCCTCTGCACAATATCCCTCTTTTACATCTTCATTCACCCAAATAATTCACAGAGTTTCATAAAAAAAATATATAGATATATCTATGCCATGTGTGAAAGGAGAGAGAGAGAGAGAAAGCACACACAAACAAGAAACTATCTAAGGAGCTCATAAGATCTGATAAAAAAACTTTCCACGCCTATTAAGCCCCTATCTGTCTGTTAAGTTGAATATATGCAGTTGTTCAATAATAATAATAAAAAAACTGCTTTTAAAAGTAAAACATGAATATTCAAAAAAAAAATATATATATAACGTTATAATAAATATGATATAGTTTTTATGCATGCATGTATGCTGTTCTTGTAAGTATCCTTGTAAGCAAAAAAAAACTCAAGGTTCTTTTTATCGTGTGAGGGGAAAGGGGAGAGGGGAAGAATAATGGGATGGGTGGTAGTAGTTGGTAGTTTTGTTGAGATTGATCATGCATGCATGATCAAATAACTTTCAATAATAATTTCTATAAAATAAATTTCAACACAGTTCCCATTTATTTTTATTTTGAATTTTGGCGGGCGCGGGCGTATACTACACTTGTTTTTTATTGATGCTCTTACAACTTATTTCACTTGGCTCCTTCTTCTTAACAAATTCAACATGCAAACAGAGTGTATACATGTACCTTGTGTACTGCTGCTGTACTCATTTCTCTCTCTCTCTCCATTCAATTCAAGCTCCCACGTTATACTATAAAACATTCATCTTTGTTACATGCAAATGTCCATATAGCTACATAACTACCTACATACATACCTACGTACACGCCAAAAAAAGATAGTTTTTTTTTCGAAAAGGAACTACATAAAAATATATTTCAATTTTTTTTTGTTGCCTTATTCCAGGTTTTCTACTATTTTCTTTGGAGTATACAAAACAATCGGGAATTTTTCGTATGTTGACCATACACCACTACACCACTGACTTTTTCCCCACAAGTTCATGAATCCCGTGTGGGTATATACATAGTTTTGCGTAACTCAAAAAATCAAGCTAGGTATATTGCATTGGCATTGGGGGGAGTAGTAAAGAAAAGTACTTTGATCCCCATGTTACACTTGCCTCTGTACATACTACACACACACACACACGGATCATTTGGTTTTCTCATTGGATTCTATTAAATAATAAAATTGGGATGTGTACCAACTAACTATATCTTTCCTTTTTTTTGGAATCCACATAAAATGCAAAGTGTGTGTAAATATGTATATAGGTATAGTCCTCGTCATCCCATTTTATTGGACTCTGTCCAAATTCATTTAAGAACGTCATCATTTTGGTTGGTATAGAAAAAGACTCATCATTTCACGCGATGTGAAAATGCTTTTCTCTGATACAGTAGAGAAATATATACACATGAGCATGGTTTGCCTTATAAATGCTTTCACCTAACGAGCCTGCTCAAAGTAGATACCTACCATGTAAATGCTCATCATTTGGTTTATGAACCATATTCCTGCACACCACTAGCACCACCACCACCACGACCAGAGAGCAAAACTAAAAGTAAAATTGTTGGCCCTTTATTCGCAAATGTATACATGTAAATGGGATAAGGTAAAGTAAAGTACCTTCACACAGGTGAAGTAGGTTTATATAAGCCAGACCTATACTAGTAATAGTAGCAGCAACAACCCACAAAAAAGCAACAAAAACAACGACAACAGCTTTAGCAACTGCTGTATTGACCCAGATAAGTATTATGTAGAAAAAAAGTAGAATATTATACACATCATTGTTTTGTCGTAAAGAGGGACGCGTCATGAACCCCTCAAGTATCTCCACAGAGCAGCACTTTTCGTCTGTATCCTATAAGCTTTAACGACATAAGACACACAACAAGGAGGAGGACGAGGATGATATGATGATACGGTCATAAAAGTGTGTGGCAAGTGTACATGATGAGTATACAGTTTTTCTGACTGGATGATGACGATGATACCTACTTACTACTACCACACTATGTACACACATACATATGCATATACTATGTACTCAAACACACACACAAAGTAAATGCCCTCTCATCTAAAATGGCATAATCAAGGAAATAAAATGGAAAAGCTTCCGCCTTTATCAAAAGAAATCGAAAAAAGAAGAAGAAGGTTGTTTCAAGCAGAGTTTGAAAGTTGAATTTTCTTTTACGGTTGACGTATAACCACACATTTATTCTGTCCATTACTCGCACCTGCAACTTGCGCCAGAGAGAGAGAGAGAGAGAGCAGAGGATGTGAGTGGAAGAAGAGCAGGTAAGTAAACGAGGCCAGAAAAAAAAATTTCATAGACTTCAAGTGGAACATAACTTTTTGAGAGGTGAAAGCTTTCGGAAAAGAAGGAAGAAGATTACTTTCACACTCACCTTTCTTGTTCCAAGAGGAGAGCAGACAAAGTTTAGCTAGTTGAGGAGGAATATTATGTACACATATAACCGGTGGTGGAGGAGGAGGAGGAGGTAATAACATTGTTACATACTTCAATTCTCGCGGTAACATGGTGAAAAACGGTGGGAGCAAATATTGCATAATACATTCTTTCACTCTCTCCTTCTTTTATTTCGTTTCCGGTTAAAAAAAAGGGAAAAGGTTTTTTTCTGGGTGATTTTGGAAGTGGAGGATGGTTGCGGTGTAAAAAAAATGTGCAAGTGGAAAAGAAGAAAGTGTTTTAATGCTTACGCATGACTGCCTAAAATACTTGTATTTATACTACAAAATAATATAGCAAAGCATATTATCGCATATACCTCCACAGATACATATAGATTTTTATATTCCTCTAATAATAATAGGAATAGTAATAATGATATATTATAGGGAGCATGTCTAGTGTGGAGAACACGCGTATTATGTTGCTATTAACCTGCCGGTGTTACTGCCAGAGTAGTTCCTCCACCCGACATCATCACTTCTTCTGGAAATATTATTGCCACTCGAAAAGAAATCATCTCTGAGCTTTCCTTTTTTTCTTTCTTTTTTTTGAGTGAGAGAGAGAGAGAGAGAGAGAGAGAGAAAACCTATATTTTCCAATAAAGACTAACTCTACGTAACTCTACACTTCTCCTTCATCTTCTTATATATGTGTGTGTGTGTGGGTGGATTGGTGTGTATGTGAGACTTGGAAAAAATATAATAAAATGATGCAGCAGCAGTGGTGCACCCGTCTGATATGAAATTCATAGCCGTTTAGTGCGTTTTTCCTTGTCTACCTTATAATATACCGCCTGCTTTATTTTTACTCTATTTTACTGCCACACACGCTGCACACTTTTTTTTCCTTTCTCACCAAAGAAATTTTTTTTTGGAAAAAAAATGTATATAGGAAAAGCGCAATAGAATAATGTACGCATTATTATTTTTTTTGGTGAAAAAAAATAAGAAAAAAAATGAGAGAGAGTTTGAGACTTTTCTGAGGTCGTTGCTTCCAAACCATCTTTATATGCAACGTACCTATATATACCTCCATTTTATATATTTCATTTGCCTATTTGCCATCACAACCAAAAAAATGGAGTCAATGAATAAGGATTTTATCAGACATCAATGGCATATCATTCCGTTAAAGATTATGCCAGAGAGTTGTGTTTGTACAGAGAACCTAAAACTTACGGATACACCAAACCACCAGCAAAAAAATATCATTTTCTTCCAGAACTCAACTCGAAAAAAACAACATATAACTGTATTTTCTCCACAGAAGAGAGACATCGTGTAATATACGGCAATAGCCTAATATGACCATGATGATGATGATGATGATCGGAGCACGTTGATAAACCCTCTTTTCTCTTTCTGGATAGGTAAGAAAATAAGGAAGGATATGGAAGGCTAGGGTACAGAAAATCATAAAAATAAACGAAAAAAACCAAGTTGCAAGTTATGAAGAGAATATAAGAAAAAAGAAGTTGAGAGGATGGTGGTGTATGGTAGTAGTAGTAGGGGAAAGACATATACATAATTTCTTGTTGGAACCACCAAGAAAATAAACTGGTTTGGTCTACAAAACACAGTTTGAGAGAGAGAGAAAAGAAACGACTCAAAGCCAAAGTTTTCATCTTTTACTTTTTTCTTATAGATTTTTTTTCTGGAAGAGAATAAAGGGAAAATATGTGTTTTTTTT
>JAHZNC010002352.1:0-18205 GCA_027744095.1 Zhuqinia jingwanae | reverse complement strand
ATGAGATCCACCCTAAATAAGATGTGTTTAATGACTTTTGCATTGGTGCATAAATTTCCTCAGACACTGTATGGAGTATGGAGTTCAAATATGATTTATGGCACATAAGAGGTGTTGTGTTAAAAAAAAGTGTATAGGAATTATGGAAATCTTTTATGCATATATATTTCATAGTTTTGAAAAAGGATCCTTTTCATTTCATTTGTCTCACCTGACTTTTGTACTGACTAAATAATATTAACCATAAATCACAGAATCAAATGTTTTAAATTGACAATGATGTAAACCAGTTAATTTCTTTTTCATGGGTGAAAGTTGGAAAGTTGCAGTGTTTTTAAAATCGTATTGAGTACATAAATTTTCGCATATTTACCTACAACTTACTCTTTTTTTCCGTCAGTCGATTAAAATACTGCGAGTCTATTTACTTATTTAATTTAGGGAATAATTGAAAATTCGAGCTCACGTAGATTGGAAATTTATTTCGTTGGGGGATCGATGTTTATACGACTTGCACCTAGCGCAACAAAAGATTTCAATATGAGTTACTTTGTTTAGGTATTTCAAATCCCCACATGTCAAAAACAGAAGCCCCGTTGGGCGAATGTTTCCCCCAGAAATAAATCAGAATCCTTCAATTCCATTTTTTTTATAGCATTTCTAACTAAAGCTTTGTTCATGTTTATTTTCAAGTTCTCTTCCTGCCCATTTACAGTATTATTAGCGTATCGTTTTGTATAATGTAGCAACAAAGTACAGTTGGTTGCAAAAAAATGTTTTTATAACTAAAAATAAATGTAAAACTGTTTATGACAGGA
The DNA here is from genome assembly GCA_027744095.1 of Zhuqinia jingwanae. Classification (NCBI taxonomy): domain Eukaryota; kingdom Metazoa; phylum Arthropoda; class Collembola; order Entomobryomorpha; family Paronellidae; genus Zhuqinia; species Zhuqinia jingwanae. The sequence continues at coordinate 17,387 of JAHZNC010002352.1, read as the reverse complement.
TGAGAGCCTACAGGTTTTATACAAGTTTTATCTCAGTCGGAGATGGGAAGGGAGGAAAATGGAAATGCACATGCATAAAAAAAAGTAAATTGATATTTTAGCTTCTCGTTTATTTTATGCAATTTGTATATATTTGACTTTGACATAATTGAAGAAAGAATGTTACACCCCAACTCACACTCACACTACTCCCTCACTCATACTTTAATAGGTACATATAACATCCATTTCAATCGTTCTCTCTCTCTCTCTCGTTTCCCTTCATGTTGGAAAAAAATCATCTCAGAGACCAGCCCAAATAGACTCTCTCTCTCTCTCTCTCTTCCTGTAAAGTATAGTAAATGGATGGAAAGAAATGGCTGGACGACAAAGTAATTTGTGCAACCTTAAGCTTGGCTTACTCTCACCCTCTCCATGAAATAGGTTATTTTTATGTGAGTGTCACACGCTCTTACATTTTGGCTCTCTAGTCAACAAAAAATAACGCAACATCATCATTCGTTATATTACCTTTTTTTCCCTTCCTCCCACCATATCTTCACATTCGTCTACATAAATATCCGTGAATGGAATGTAAGCATGAAAAATGGTAGTTTCACCTTTCACGTCATGTTTATTATAAGCGTCTCATTCAGATCGTTTGATAAATTCCCATGTTGATTTCTTTACACAAGCATATCCATTAGCCTGGAAAGATTAGCAGGAATTGGGAGGAAGCTCGCAAAAAAAATCGCTTAATATCCCCTCCTCTGTGGCTGGATGTTAGGATAACATTATTTGTATATGCGAGCAAATACGTGGCATTTTTATTTGGTAATAATATGTAAGTTGAGGGTAGTAAATACATCATAAACATTACATAATATATCAGACATCATATTATTATAATATATAAAAATGAGTGGTTGTAAATAAACCTTGGTTGAGTGTTTATTTGACCGTGAATGTGTATCAAAAGGAGGGTCGACTAAAAAATCTTCCACTTTCCTGGAAATAGTCCGTCCTGGAAATAAAGTGCTATGTAGTGAGACTCACTCAGGGTGAAGGGTACTAAAAATTACTGTATAATATGTACATAACTATCTTGCAATTTTGGTGAAAGCAGAATACTATATCATCACCCTATAACAAAAAAAAAACTAGATAAAACCTTTACTACCTTTTGTAGAGCAACCACTCATATTATACAATGTGGATCTTTCATCTTTTCATTGGTATACATACATATACACAGCTAGTTATTGTCGGCATCATGGCATCTTCTGGATTTCACCGAACCGAATATTATTACTGTTACATAATATATATATAAGTGAGCAGGCAGGCAGGCAGGCACAAAGATTTCCAAAGAAGAGACTATTGCTACTAGTATATTAGTGTGGAGATTTTGTCGAGTTGAGGTTTAGTGTCCTACAGAATGCGGTTTTGGCAGCATCCACTTTCTCATAAAACTTATTATAAATCATAATATTATTGGATTGCTACATTTATAGGCTCTCCTTCTTACTTGCGTGTCATTTTGTGCTGGTGTGTCTGAGTGATAGTTAACTCATTACTTTTACCGTTCATTACTAGCAATACACTAGTTGTGAAATTTCTAGAATTTCAGAGTGTATCAAAGAACATAACTGGTGGACTGAACTGGTGTATTACGCATTTTATGTGAATCTTGAAAATATTCACCAAAATTGCATACAAACTATCATATGAAAAAAATATTTTTTCAACAAGAATTCTTTAAAAAAAAAAGATTTCCCACTAATTTCTGTGTTCTGTGGTTTGAGAATTTCGTCCAACGGAAGTACGTGTTTTGATACAATTTAACCAATTTAAAAGTGCGTATTTCAGCAAGTTGTCTATTCCCATCATCAGGATATAATATTTATCAAAATGAATATAGGAAGTGGATATGATAAACGTTTGATCAACTTCAGGTATGTTTTTTATTCAAAGATTTTTCTATTTGGCTGTACTGGATACATACTAAAAAAATGGGCTGAAATTATCAGTAAGAAAAATAAACTTTATCTGTAGCAAGACTTAGAAATTATAAACAAAACCACACGCATGCCATGCGAGAATGTAGACCATATAAAAGTAAATAAAAATCACGTGCATTTGCCACAAAAATCTTTTAGTTTGCTCAGAGAGAGAGACAGGATATGAAAATGAAAGCCTCTAGTATTTACCTTACATTCTCTAGCAGCAGCAGTCAATAAGATTCTTTTCCCATAAAAGACATAATCATAATCTCAACCTTTTTCGACTGTGTTATCACAGGAAATGAGTTCATTCTTTATACATGTTTGGTTGCTGGAGGTTAAATATAAACACACACACACACACAATGCAAACGGCAAAATGCAAAGGCACACATGCATTGTTAGTTGTATGATACGATATGGCTCCGTCGTCGTTCAACATCATAACTCCTGGAAATGGTAATGAGGAACATTATATTCACATATTCCCACACCCACCGAGTCATATATAGTGAAAAAAAAGTTGCGCCGCCATGGTATCATGATTGCCGATTGTTGGTTTGATGGTCTGAGACCAAAGTACATGGTGCAACATCACGTACGACACGTACCTGCCATTTAATGTCAAAGATTTATCTCTATATTTGCTCTCTTCTCATCTAAAAAACTGTAGCTCTCTCCCTTGTGCATTTAATTTTTTTAAGTCTTCAGTTTTACATTTTGTTTCCGCAATACATCTATAGATACTCAATAACATTAAAGTCAAATGTAAGGAATAATATATGGTTTATTGACACAAAAAAACGATGTTTTGAATCTTTAGTACAATATATTATAAACAGGTACTCAAGTTTAAAGATTAACATAATAAATTAAAAGGGCACAGTCGAAGATATCTGTACAAAAATAGGGAAACCATACTTAATTTCAGCCAAATGCGTTCAATGATAAACTGGTGCTTTCCCCATATTGCCGTTCTTTGTTGGAAACATTTGCTCTTGATGAAAATGATGATAATAATTTGCTTATTTGGTATATTCCAATCATGAAAACGACAAATGCATGTCTAGTCGAAATATCCTTGACTGGGGGCTATATATGTATCATATAATCTTTCGTATGTTATATACTTTCCTTATATCTCAATTTTGTAAAAAAAAAATAAGAAGGAGACTAAAATACAAAGCAGGAGGAGACCTAGTTGACAAGTGACACGTTTGACTCGGGTGCGAAGGAAAACGTCGATGAGCCGCTGTATAGTACAAAGAAATAAGGTCGATGAGATGGATAAATATTCTGGTTTCTCCTCTGTGTCTTATTATGTTACATGTACGACTCGACGCACATGCATGCATATGGTATCAAGTTTCTTTTCACCTCATCAAAATTCCGTGTTGAGACCACGATGGCCGCTGCACACTTTAAGTAATTTAATTTTGAATCAATGTAGTTGCTCTCTCAAAATGTGTACTTTTATTTTGGAGATAATTTTTCAGTAAAAAGAGCACGAAATGCTTTCAATATGTCATACTTGTATATTATTACAAGGGAATATATACGAACTACTGACTACAGCATCATTATTGACACTGAAGCTCAAATCAAAACAGCTATACAAGTTGAAGTTTTCCTTTTACTCAATTGAGGTGGCAAACATGGAATGTATTTTTTTAAATTGGTGTTGAGCCACTTTGGAATGTTAATAAACTTGCATTTTTCTTAAAATTTTATTCGATTTTTTTTTGAAAATCCTCCTTCATAAAAACATTTTAAATGCTCAATTTTGTATCAGTCATGACCATTTTTAAACAAAGATTTAGCAATGCATTTAATTATCCTTTTGAGATCCCCGATTCCATGCAAGTAGCTATTATTATATTGGAAGAACCTATTTAAACATGGGCGTGATTAGTAGTATTTTCAACTTAAGCATTGGTAAAATCTATACCTACCTATGCATTGAGCTCTGTCAACTTGCAGCTATATTTATGATCTTTCCATTTACATTGTCAGTTTTTTATATACACTTACTTTTGAGTCCTCAATATAAAGTAAAGAAAAGTGTCATAATCTGTAATCTTAAAGAGTACAATGGAATACTAGGCTGTGAGACATGTGTTGTTATAAAGATTGGACTCCTTTTTATTATGTTTTTTATCCATTGTTTGAGATATATATAAATATACCGCATATTTTTCTGTTATTTTCTTCTTGCTGCATACTTTTTTTTACAAGTTTACAACTTCATTCACACCCATACACACACATGAGCTGGAGATAAAAAATAAGTTTGTCTGCTGCATGCAGGCAGATTACATTTTCTGTAGCTTTAAAAAGAGAAACTGAACTGGATCTATAACTGCTACGATTGCAAGTCAATATATTATACATGTGAGTTGTGGGCTTCACATTGGAGCGCAGCGTCCACAAGTCAGAGAGAAGAGCCCCACCATCGGTGCGGTCTGTGTGTCTATTAAGAATATGAGAATTTTACAAAACTTATACCTGCTCTGCTCTAATATGTGTACTTTTCATGCACCTACAACCTATAATGTTTTCCTACGAATCCATTAGACTGTGGGATGCGTGAGCGTGACAAGTTAAGAAGCAAAAGTTGAATTCAATGAGATTATGGTGGCTCAAGTCTTTCCACTCGGTAATATGTTAAAAAGCTCCTTCGTCTAGACAAAAACAAGAATAATATTATTGTGAGAAAAGTGGAGAGATGTTTCTTGCCATCAACATCATCATCATCATCACAAAATTGCTTCGTTTTGTTGTTTTCGTATCATTTTGCTTTTATCCGGCGGTCGCACCATCAGAGAAGAAATGCAGTATTTTCAGACTTTAAAAAAAATTACAGCATACATATATATCGGCGATAGTGATATAATGCATAAAATTGGGCTTAGTTTTTAGCTAAAGGGTGACTTTCAAAGCAACGAATTGAAATGTGCAAGGTAACAAGTAAGTATGTATATATAGCCAACCTTACATTATTATTATTATTATTATTATTATTATTATACTTTGCTGTTGCTGGTCAATAGGGAAATGTGCCTTGGGCAAAGTTTTAAAGAATATATATCAGAGACTGGATAAAATGTACTGCTTTTTAAAAAGCTAGGGATCACACATACAACATACATATATACATACACACATAAAATATTATTCTATGCTATTCTTTTAAGTTATTACACTCTTCTCTGGTCTGGTACGTCATACCTAACTATGTACACAAAAGCCTCCACTTCAAACGCAAGGCCACTCTTTTAGTTCTCAAACCTCCTCATCATACAGCATACGTATTTATGTATTAGTTTTCTTAAAGTGAAGAGCCTTTTTTTGTGTTTCATTACACAGAGCTAGCTCATTTCGTATTATCATTATTATTATCTTCATTACACTACATACACAGATCTTACCTGAAAATGCATTTATGCAGCTTCATCATAATCTTCATGCCTGAAAGTGTGTGCGTTTGCCCTTGTGCACAACAGCAGAGAGCTCATTATATTGCATATTATATTATGCTCCTGTTGTGTGTATGCCTTTAAATGCGTTTCATACTAAAAACAAGAATACATATATATATTTTTTATTCATCATAAATCCATGAAAAAAGTTCAAGGTGTACCATTATTATTATTATTGCTGTTGTAATCGCATGGTACGTAACACTTTTTTTTTGTATGTGTACATACATAAAAGTACACGGTATATATACATGCATAATATTTTTTCGGCATGGTTGGTCGGTCGTAGAAAATAATCTTTATATGGGTTCCCTCTCTTTTAAAAAATATCTCCTCCTGCTCTTTCACAGTAGCGAGTCGTTCTTCTGCCTATAATATACTCATTGCAGTTTTATTCTTCAATTCAAATGGAGTGTGTGGCAGGATAATAGTCGGTGACTTTTTTCGGCTTCATCCTCATCATCGTCATCACAATATCTGCAATCAACATGATTATTACCCTCATTGAGCTCATCTGATTGATGCACAAACACACTTGTATTTAGTAATAATAATACACCTACATACTTGGATAGAACTGCTATAAAAAAACTTTACTCCTTCCATCAAAAGCCTTGGGGTAGTCGTGCTAAAATGTTGTAATTAGAGTTTGTGCACATTATTATTATAGTGCTGACGCGTAATACAATTATTATTATATAACGCTAAGATCTGCTATAAATTGTAATAGTCTCGCAGATATATTTAGAAAGAGTGAGAGTGCAGTGAAATGGAGAATATTTTTCAGGATTTTATATGATGTTGATCAAATTAGCATCGTAAAGTATGTGCATTTAATATTTGGCAAGAGCAAGTATAATAAACAATATCCAACAAATTCCTTTGCGTGGAGAATTTTTCCTTTGCTTCTTGTGAAACGTTGTTCTTGCTCTCTGCTGCTGTTCCAAAGTTTACACTGATTTTCTCTCAGGTTACTCACTCACTGTGACTATGTGACTGCAAGTGTTTCGCATGTATGTTTGTATGTATATGCAGCATGTATTTTGGTATATGTGTTGCATCCTGTTGCGTGGTGGCTGCCCATGTTGATTGTGTTTCTTGTAAAAGGATGATGGATCAAATTGAGCAAACACCACCACCACAATAATATCAGATCATCATTCATGATTTCATGAATATATTTATGCACAGAATACATTTCGTTATAATTCTTGTTTTGGGCGAGAAAAGACAAGTTAGCGACAACCAACAACACCATCGAGTTTTTTTTGTAACAATAGCGCATATATATTTATGCTGTGCTGGTGCGGTGAAAAAAAAGTATGTAGAAACATGAGTTGATTTTTTTTGTGAAAAAATAAAACGAAATGCCGAATGATTGACATGATATAAGGAGCACAAACAAAATCACTTGAGCATTCGAAAAAAGGGAAACCTGATCATTAAACAGGATGGGATGCTAGAGTAGTTTTCATTTTCACAAAGGTGATGCAGTGATGTGTTGTTGTTTAGTGTGCGTCTGTTTGTCAACTCGTCATTTGCATGGACTGTTGTGTTGTAGTACAACAAGTGCGATTCCCTTTCTACCTGCGAAAATTATATGCAATTATTGTTTGTGATTATTCTGTAAATTGTGCTCAACTGACAACAAAGTTTCGTTATCTTTTCATGTTGTTGACACACGGTGTTGATGAACGTTCCGTTTTGTTGGGTTCAATCTCTTGTTTGAACCACCTCCTGTGCATATAGATATGCTCTCAAAATACGGATATTTACTTTTTGAATATATTGACCGATTAATATTTACAAACAAGTGTAGCTCAATCAAGCAGACTTTCAGAAAATTGGCTGCAATATATTTCTGAATATATTTTTTTGTGAATAAATGCATGCCTACATAAATATTTATTATATACATTTTTTATCTGTTATTGTATCAGGTCTATTGTACCAAAATCATCGCGCTGATCAGTGGTTCATTTATTCTCAGTCAAACTGAATAAATTTCTGGTGGCTTGAGAAGAGATAAATGTTTTTATATGGAAAACGCGTGTGTAATGGCATCAATTTCGTGAGTAACATCAGCATTAACGTACGGTGGTTTAAAAAGTCCCTATTGCAATACTTACTGATTCAGCATTTTGCCTTTATTGTGAATGAGTAATAATTTTTTTTCGTTGTTGCATACCATAATATAGCACGCAAGGTGTTTCATTGTGAACGTGATTGTGTGCCTTGTGCTAAAGTACATAATAATATGTGATATCATGATACTCTGCGTTTAAATACATTGCATTGTGTGTTAAATGAATGAATAAAAAAATCCTGACTCAATGTAACAAAGATATCATCACAGTGCAAAATTAGTTTTTGACCACGTAGCCACGTTGGAATGTGGCTGTGTGTGGCTTTAATAATTTCCTTGCCATGATATATCAATATCAGCTTATATTATTCATGTGTAATTGATGCGTTATCATTATTTTTATGTGCTTATTACAAAGTGAAGAGTCTTTTGTTGAGCTCAAGATCAATGAGGACAAATCGGTATGCAAACAGAGTGATTCAATTAAACTCTCCATCTTAGTTTGTTTGTTCAGTTATCAGTGAGATGAGATTCTTTATTGGATTTGTTCCGTAAGAAATATAATATTTGTATTGAAAATGTTTTGAACTGTCAAAGGATTATATTAAGAGTGGGTAAAATACTATAATACCACGTGCGTGGGTGTTTTGGGAGTGCTCTTGTTTTCGTGTAGAATTTTGGTAAATATAAATGTATAGTAAACAGGATGCCATGTTTATCTGTCAGTAGATAAGGCTGTTGTGTTTTACTTTGATTTTGCTGATAAAAATGAAAATAACCTGTGTGGCCAGTGTTATGCAGCTGTAGTCAGTAGTTGTTTTGTTGTTCAGATGCAGATCAAATGTTTGATTAGAACAGAAAATAAGGCTATGTGTGTATGTGTTATGTGTAGTATCAAAGCGTAGTAGTAATAGTAGTAGTTTTGGATTTCTAAATAGTAACACTACATATTAGGTAAACACAAGTTACGCAAGACCAAAATATTACAACTTACACACAAGTAGCAGCAGTCTAGTATAGTGTTTGAGTACTTGCTCTGCCAGTTCTTATATGTTAGCACATATTGCCATCCATCATTGTCAACCAAAAAACGTGTGATGCAATCAAAGTGAAAGAACTCATTATTTTCCCATTAAAGATTACATAGGTATATTCATAACTACATAACTACTGTGATTAAAAAAAATTGGGAATCCTTATAAAGATAAATACGTTATACTTGTGAGGAGACGCAAAATAATTTTGTGTTGAAATTAGTGAGTCCCATATACATACTATATAAATACGAGCATCTTTCCATAATTTTGGAGAATAAATTATGAGCAAGACTCGATTTTCCTAGTAATTAAATCTACATACTTGTAAATTTGTGCGTCTCTATAATTCTACAAACAACATGAGCTCTGCATCATCATCAGCATCGCATAGTCGAAATTCCCCGGGTGGAAACCAAATGTATCCACAAACCACCTCAGATCGTAATAAAAACATTTCACAGTACAAATTTAATGAAATGGCAGCAATTGATGAGAATGGGATATCGGTGATTTCCCCATCACCCGAGTACGGCTACGCCGGGGAAGGCGAGGAGGACTCTGAAAACCTCAAATTATTTCCAAAACGTCATCCAGAGTGGCTCATTAGTTGTAACAAAACCACACCAAATCCATATCAATCACCTTCGACTAGCTTATCAAGAAGTCCGAAAAATCTTGCTCCCTCAATGAACGGGGATAATAGACCTTTGCTAATTAATAATGGTAACATGTCAAGTTCCAGTGGTCGTAATGGTGCGGCGTTAAATAGAATAAGTAATGCGAATAATACTAATGGTACTACCAATGATCCGACTCGAAATGGGAGAGGTGGTGATATAAACATGGATAGTACAACAAATAGTAGTAATGGCAAACCACATTTCACGAGACGTAGAGCTAGAGCGGGAATTAGAATGGAATCATTTCAGGTTGGCTAATATTTATTTTACGTATCATTTTTTTTTAAATCTATTTATTTTATATTCCTTTTATTTGTTCACCTCATATCTTGACTGCTTCTGGTAACTTTTGAAATTGAGAAGACAAGGTGCAAAGTGCAATGCATTCAACCAAAATCAAGATGATGATGATTCACTGTGTGACTCATAATTATTACGGATTTCTTATATCAATCGTTTATACAGATTTGATAAGGATAAAATACACTTATCGACTTACTCACGCTCCAAAAAAACAAACAAAATCAAACCGACGAATATATGTGTAGTGATGTCATTCATCATGTGTAATGAATGCATAGAATTGTGATGCATGCGTGCGTATTCACTGTAACGCACTCTTCCTTCACCCTCTCTCTCTCTCTCTAAGAAAAGATGAATAATATGCTCATCTTGACTTGATGGCTTGTGTTGTTCTTGTTGGTTTGCATAGTTTCCTTTAGCTCTTTCTTCTGTGGCAAGTGTGGCTAATTCCTAGAATTGAGCACAACTTGGCGTAATTCCTGTCTTGCTTGGTTTATATTCTTGTCGGGTGTTAATCTTTTTGGGGGTTATAACATATAGACAAGTATAAAATATTTTAATGTGATCATCGTCATATACTAATATGCATTATTTCATTCCCTTTTTTCTCACTAAACAGGCAGTCTTTCTCTTCACTCATGAAAAATTACACTTGGATTAGCAAGTTAGATCATGCAACAAAGACACATAGCGTAACAGAAGCAAAAAAAGAAGAGAGATATGAGTGGTGATGATGAAGAAGTTGGTTTAGTTTTTCGACGTGGGTAATGGTGAATGTTTCCTGTTACGTTTCGGGAGCAAAAGTATAAAAAATAAATATTATGCATGCCATAAGTACCATACCATACTTCTGTTTTTACTTTTAAATCATTGCAAGTTTTTCTCTCGTTTTTTTTAAATTTCAACTGTGTAGAAAACAAAATCATGTCTGTTTGTGTTTCATTATTATTATTACTACTATAGTATAGTAGTACATACAGTTTTGCCAGGTGCCTTTAAATTGAAGATAAACTTTTTTAACGAGAAAAGAAGAACGAATGGTCTGGCATGCCTTGTGGCAAACAGAGAACATGATTTTCATACTCCATGCGCAATTTATACTACTGCTATTCCAGATTTAGTGTGTGTGCACATTTTTTATATGCCCCTAAACTAGATATTATTATATATATATACTCATGTTTTCATATTTCACATTCTCACTGCTCATTACAAAAAAAACCACTACTAAATGAAATTAAACTAGGTAAACCAAACAAACCAACTAGGATAACCTCACTCGCAATCAGTGAATTATTCTGTCACAAAACTATTTCAAAGCACATATTATATAATAACCTATGCTTAATATCATGTCTCATCATGTGGAATGTTAGCATGTTAACCTGCCGTTTCATCTGGGCTGAGAATCATTTCGCTGTATAATATATAACACTACACAGAATTAAATAAAAAATTGACAAGCATAATTTAAAGAATGAAGGACATAAATAAAATATAAACATGAAGGCTACAGTATGGTATTACAGTACAGTTCAAAGGAATCAATATGATAAAAGTTGGTGTAAAGAATGCGCACAAGAAAATGGGTTTTAAAATTGTGACTTGTCTATTTTAACTAGAGAGTAGAAAAAAAATCAGAGAAGACTCAACTCAAGATTTAACAGATAAACCGCCCTAACTGACCACATAATATGATGGACAATGCCAGATACTCAAATGAAAAATATACGACCTTCCTTGTTAATTCATTTCCAATTTCATCTCTGTAATTAACTGTCAGTTCTTGAAATGGTGATGGGGTAGTGTAAAATATATAAAAAAGGATATGCTANTATGATGGACAATGCCAGATACTCAAATGAAAAATATACGACCTTCCTTGTTAATTCATTTCCAATTTCATCTCTGTAATTAACTGTCAGTTCTTGAAATGGTGATGGGGTAGTGTAAAATATATAAAAAAGGATATGCCATTTCTAATGTAATTACTGGGTAAAAAGTCTTTGATAATGGCAGTAAATTGTGGGTCTAAGGTGAGAACCATTTTGTTTTTAAATTTGCATAATGTTGATAATACAGGCTGTAGATGCATGAGTCATGTTTTATTATAGAAAACATTTTTGGCCCATCGTACTCGTAAAAGCAATTTCCAGTTTATGACTTACAGTTGTTGGTTGACCACTCTATACTTTTTATGCAGCATGTAATATTTTATATTACTTTGTTTTAAATCATTCGCTTAATCCCTTGTCTTGTTTTTGCAATATTTCATTTTTTTTCTGCATAACTTGCTACATATATATCATGCTTGCAAATGATGCAAAATGACTTACATGTGTACGCCCCCGTAGATTTTAATTATTTTCTTATAGGACAATGAAATCAAAGCAGCAGTTGCCATTTAAAAAAAACTTTTGTCTAAATTTATGTTTGATTAATGTTTTTTTTCGTACAGGTGATAGCTTTCATTTGTGGCTGCTTTGCGGGCATCCTTCTTTTGATGGGACTGGCAGCCTCCGAGTGGCTTATTGCAGACGGTTACAGACAAGGTAAGCTCATTGTTAATTATGGTAATTGATCTCTGCTAATTTAATTAACAGAAGTTTTCGAAAATCATACAGTTACTTGAATTGACGAATAGAAACACTCGCTGTTTTCCCATCATATTTTAATTTAACAAAGAAACACTCGCGTTTTTTATTAACTTTTTTGTTGTATTTAGTTTTACGAAGTGGTTTGATGCAATAAGTAAAACAAAAAGCTTGGAGATTACATGCAAACAAATAGAAATAAAACATTAAGCAATTTCCATGAAACAATAAGCTACACTTTATTTGACAAATGAACATTTCCGGCCATCCACCCAATTCCGTTGTAAAAATACAGATAAAATTTGGTTCGCTACGTACCAACTGGTTTTCTCTCCATTCTTACTGCAGCTGAGAGAGACAATCAGCAACAAAAACACCGGAAACCTTATTTCCTAATTTAGTAAAGTAAATGAGCAAGAATTTGATTACTTTTATTTTTGTGGTAAGTGGTGTTGTTTTTTGTATTGCCACCACTTGACACGTTATCTGCTCATTTCGTACAACTTGAGTATATGTCACATTCACTCATTACCTTGTTCGAATTACATATTGTTTATATTGTAATTAGTAATTAATGCGGCGCATTTGTGTTCCATAATATGAATATTTATTGAATATGGTCGTGGTTTATTACAAATATTGAAACTAACGTACAAATATTGTGTGCTTCACGTCATCTCTTTACTTTGTGCTGTTGTAGGCCTGTTCGTCTACTGTGTAGAGAGGAATGCTACTAACGTGCCATTTGTTGACGGGAATGCTGAACAGTCAACGGTTGGCTGTCATCGGATTGACCTGAATTATCAAGGTATTTAGTATGCTGCATTGTTTGCTAATAAGTACATATATTATCCCAATAAGCTTATCTATAATTTTTCATACAAAGCAAAAGTAAGAAAACATTGTTAAATGAGTATGCAACGGTGGTGGTGGTGAGTGGTGAGATTATAGAAAGCAGAAAAATGTGTGGTCTGTCTGCTGGGCATTTTTTTGCATGCCACTATTGCCAATATGAAACACGGAATGAAATTGCCTATTTTTAAATAATTTGTTTACAGGGTACACTGTCGTGGCAGCTGGATTCTTTTTACTCAGCTTATTTGTAGAACTTTTCGCGACTTTACTGACAGCCTTGGGCTTAAGATGCCGAGATCCCAACAAAAAATACAAGTACTACCGTACAGCAGTCTACGTGATGGCAGTAGCTTGTAAGTAATTTTCTTTTTTCATAATCATATTTTTTTTAGCTCGCAGAGCAGCATACAAAAATAAACCGCAACAAATAATGATAACTACTGTTATCATTTCTTGAGACTACAAATGAACCCCAAGCCAATATATGTATACAATGTAAAAGAGGACGAAAACAATTACACATCTCAAAAGAAAAAAAAACAATAATAATAAGATGTTGACACATCCAGTAACCTTATAACCATTTTTGTCCGCTTGCGCTTCCATGTTTCTTGAGGTTAAAAAAATGATGAGACGAAGAAGACCCTACGAAAACAAAACTTGCACAATTTTTGACGATAAAGAATTTATAAAGCATTCAAGTATAAACACATATTATGCATGTATGTATGTATGTATATCCCTATATGTAGGTACATGTAAATGTACTAAAATCACAACCTTTAATGTTTTCATGTATAAGTCCATATATGAAAACGTCTCAAGATATAATACAAAGGATATAATGGGAAATGTGCCCATTGGCAAACATTAAATTGAATGTTTATTGCCATTTGCGATATATCAGAGTATTATTGTTCTGTCTGTTGAGATGAAAGACAATTTAAAATTAAATTCTGTAGATTTTGTATACCTACATAGGTAGATAGATGTATTATGTTTATGCCTACCCGATTTGAATGTTAGGGATGTAATAAAAAGTAAGCTACCAGCTTTGGAATTTTTGGACTCACTTTAAAATAATCATGACCCTTCCTCTTTTCTGTGACTCTTACGTCGGTTATACAAATTGTATTAGTATTATGCGTTCAACAACTCTAAATTACAGAGTTGTTGGATGACTAGCAATAAAGTTTTTCCCTTGTAATGTTGTTATTATTATGATTATTATTATGACTGTACCATTTTCATTATATACGTATACCTTTCATTTCAGTGGTGTTGGTCCTTGTGGCGCTGGTTGTGTATCCCGTGTGCTTCTCTCAAATCATGGAGAAAAGTAAGTGTAATCGTGATAATCGTAAACCTCATACTTCCATTATTTCGTTCAAGTAGAAAAAAGCTTACCCTTTCTCCATTTACGGGCAAAGGCTAATATGCTACATAAATGTGTATCATTTATTGCCAACAACACATAAAGTATAATAGTAATTGTAGTAGTGTGAAGCTTTTAACCTGTTTGGTAGTGCAATGGATAAAACTGTTACCACATTACACGATTGAGCTTTGAGCTCTGTTTAATCAACTGTGTGATTATTATTATTATTAGGATTTATTATAATTACTTGTTCACATCTCTCTCTCTCTCTCTCTCTCTCTCGTGAAAAACTATGCTCAAACTAAAATGTAATAGTATATCTCACCTTTTTTTCAGGTCCATTGTGCAGTACGCAGATAGCAACAACAAGGTTTAACGGGAAACTATATTGGCCACAGTATATTTACTACAAAGAGAGGACCATTGTGCAGTACGCAGATAGCAACAACAAGGTTTAACGGGAAACTATATTGGCCACACTATAAAAATACATATATATACAAGATGTATGTATATTTAAGATGTTATCTACAAGCAATTGAATATATCTATATACATACATTATACATACGTACAGTACATTTACAGCGTTTTGCGTTACAACAATGCCATTTTTATTCTGACGTTATATTTGAATACACCGTTCTCGCAAGACATAATTAGCTCTTAACTCGAATTCAGTCTTTTAAAAAATCTCATCAAATAATGTTACAAAAAAACCATACTATATCCCACTATGACAAGTTGGTATAATTAAACTATGCACAATATATACAACAACAACAACAACAACAGCTATATGTAGGTAATTATGTACTTTGCACAGATATATAAATATATGGCACCTTTTTTCCTTTACTCAACTAGCTACAAAAAAGAAAAACAATATATATATAGGTATATTATTTATCTATCTAAATAGATACGTTAAAAGGTTAATTTAAAAAATATATATATCCTATTCACTTCGCGTCAAAGTAGGAATATACGCGTAAAGTATAATATTTTATGTACGTGTATAAACGTTTGTTAATGTGTTGAATTTTGAACGCAGGACCATATGTATATATTATGATGAATTTATTAATGTGACATAGTTCTGTTAGTCGTTATCTTTATAGAGGGATCAAAGTTCTTATGTAATTTTCCAATTTTTGATGGAAATTTGTTATCCATACAACCTATGTAACAATGGGTTTGCATTATATTTCATTACCAAAGCTCTACACTAAAAAAATAGAAGGAAAAATGAATTGTTACCCAAATGAAGCACAAACAATTTGCTTAAAAACCACATACAAATATTATAGATACATAAATATATATATAGTTATTATGATGCTGCTATTGAAAAATATTATAGATGCTACATCAGTTGATGAGGATAGCAGGTTATATTAGGATTCACTGCACTACTGGGAAATTGTAGAGTTATCCCAAAATCTCGGAGTTCTGGTTAGGATCGCAGAGAGAGAAATATCGGTATTTGGGATCCAACTCGAAAGATTTTTGGGATACAGGTTTAACATTCCAACCCGATAAACCCACGAAACCAAGCATCTTTTGACATACCTAAGCACTGTCAACGTCACTATACAAAATGAACATTTTCAATTAGAAGAATTCAGAGTCTTAAAAAAGGAGGACGGGACTAGATATTACCCAGAACATGAGAGGTGATTAGAATATACAAACCTGTGACATCCATATGAGATGAAACTGGATATTGGATAATATCATAATTCCCAGGGATCCTATAATCATCCGCCAACTGTTCATGTAAAACCAAAGTTAGTATATACTCATTCCGCATATTATATTTAATGCACTCTCAAATAACATGATTGTTGATTTTGATTCCCCCTTATTATTTTGATGACTTATTCTCTCTTTCTTATCCTTTATCGAACTGGTTTTTTTGAAAAGTTGTCTTTACTTTGAATAATAAGGGATTATTTATTGTGAGTGGTTTCCTATTTTAAAAAAACAACATTGTTTGGCAAGCAACATAAGAGATTGGATAATTCATAATTCGTCTCTATATATGGCTTTGACATTTTTTTATGGGTCTTTTCCGTTGCAGGTTTATAATAATAATGCTGCGAGTCACGTCAAAATTTAAATTAGACCTTAAAGCTGTGTGTTTGCAATCTTGGAAGCAAGTTATTTCTTCCAGCGCCCATTTTGAAAATGCACGTGAAAAATTGTATTTTGATTTGATTTAAAAGCTTTTCAAATACCCTTGCAAACTGAGCTCATAAAATGCATAGTAAAGATAGTTTTATGTAATTAATATCATGAATGAATTCTATGTAATTATACCCGACATGCCAAACATAAAGCACTTTTCATAAAGAAAGGAATCCAGAATTGTTATGTCAGAAGAAACATTCAAGGAGCTTCTGAATCAATATTGAGTAGAATCAAAAATTTTACATAAAGAGTAATTACTTCTCTATATATATGTTGTTATATGTTGCTAAAAGTTGCATCATGTAATAAGAGCGCAGCATATTGTTACATAATATGTCGAAAACCATTTATTATACATACATATACTCTTATTTAGCAGTTAAACCTTCTATGAAGATTAGAAACTCACGGAATCTAAACTAAATTATTATTACATCAAAAGTTTAAAAACAACTGATTTGTGCCTTTTTAGTTTTTTCTACAGATATATGGTGTACAAGAATATTTAAAAACGTATTAAAATATTTGCAGAGATTTATAGAACGAATCGAATTAATAAAACATCAAAAAAATTAGTATGCTGGTGTTTTTTATACGGAATAGGGACGAGAATAGGAACTCAAAGAAGACATGCAATAACTCCATACTTCGAAATATTTATAATAATAATAATAATATATCATAATATATTGTACAGACGTCTGACAAATTATCATTCATTCATTCGTACCAAAGTAATTAAGCAGAGAAATTTAATTCTAAATGGATACTTTCTTGCCATAATTAAAAGAAAGTACAGC